>JBBMKA010000005.1:9551038-9574359 GCA_037833695.1 Sechiopsis laciniata | reverse complement strand
GCCCTCGCCGCTTTAACGAACTTCCCTTTGTTTATTTGTTCTGGGATTTGTGGATTTTGGGGGAATGTGTAGAAGGGGCTGATTTTGATCTTGTTGAGCTTTGTTTTTTCTGGCTTCTAATGGGTATTTGAAGGTTTGCTTCGTTTGATTTTGTAATGGGGTTTGTTTGTTTTCAGAAATTGATGGCCCTTAAGAAGGCTTACGCCGATATAATCCTCAATACGGCGAAGGAAGCGGCGGCGCGTATTATGATTTCTGAGAGGAACGCTGTTCGGTTCCAGCAGGAGCTGTCCGCAACAAAAGATGAGGCCTTTCGGATTCTGCGTAGGCTTAAGGGAATGTTGGATTCTAAGGTTTGGTGATTTTGAATATATGGGGTTGTTTCTTTGTTGCCCATTTCTTGTTTTGGATCGTTTCGTGTTCTTCGGATCGTGTTCTGATGCGGTTGGCTATGTGGGTTGTTGTTAATTGTTTTGGGATGAGAATTTTTGGTCTTTACTCTAGTTGGCGATCTTTAGTGTTGGATCATGGATGTTGTTCTTTCATAATGCTGAAAATGTTCATTATGTTGCATCATTTGTAGCTTTTTTTTTAAAGTAGACATTCAATCAGTTGTTGCCTTGCTATTTGCTGGCTGTTCTTTGCTTACATCAACTGTTGCTTAGTAAACAATTTAAGTCAGTGGTTGCAAAACATCACCAAACATTTTGAAATCTAGTGTGCAGAAGAGTAAGATTAAACAGAGAGAACAACCACATGATGTTTTATGCTCATGTTAAATCCTCTTTGATTTGTCAATTGCACAATTAAATGGCAAACCAAACTACTCTTATTGAGTAGTTCTTGGTTCAATTTAATAGTGTTTGAAGAAATTCGTAATAGTTGTATCTTTCTCAACATAACTGATGAAAGAAACTTCAGTTCCTTCTTGTGCTTATCTAGTTTTTGTGAACAAGTGTGGAGCTGATATATGTCGTGTTTTTAGGTCAGTGAGGCAGAAATGGCGTCTTTAAATCAAAAGAAAAAGATCGAAGAGCTCGAAGCACAGCTTGAGGAAGCTGAGGACATAGTGAGGGAACTTAGAGCTCAGTTGCAGGAAGTTCAAGATGAGTTGGAACATGTGAGGAACAAAAAAGTAGAGCCCCAAGATAAGCAAAACTTCGCCAATAATGTTGCATCTCGAGAGGACTCGCCAAACTCACAAGAGAGGATTGCAAATGGGACATGCCTTAACAGTTGGCCTGAAAGTAAGAATGACTTGCAGTTGGATAATGGCCAAGTTCGTAGCGATTTTTCCACCATGGTTATGAGAAGCAAAGAACCTGAGCTTTACAGAAATGGCTGCACTCAGAGAGTACGGGCATTTGAAAGAAAATTGTTTGATGGAAAAGCATGTCCGACAGGACAAGCTGAAGATGCCAAGAATAAGATGTCCAATATGGGTGAAGAAGACGGTAAACTTAGGTGTAAAACAAACATTACCAAGACTGATATTATCAGTGTAGAAAGGAAGAATTCTAATGAGATCAAGACATTGCCTATGCTATTAAGCAGGGATACTCAAGTACCAATTACTAAATCCATCCGCCGAAAAAGAAAACGAGCTACTAGATACAACAAGAGGAAAGCTGTACCCATTCTTGATGACATTACAAAGGAATGCAAGTCGCCTGATCTTCACTGCTCAGAAAGTCTTTCAGTGGATAATGATGATTCAGGAAATTGTTTGTCAAAAGAGGAAATTGATAGTCAGAATGGTCTAATTTTGCTCTCAATCCCCGTACTATCTGAAGTCAATGAAATATCAACACCTTCGGGATGTCCGGATGCCAGCGAGGGAGATGGAGCCGTAATAGATAATTGTCCTCTTAGGAACAAGACAGACTGTGATACAACAGTTGTAGGCAAGTCTGACTTCGCTGGCCAGGAAAGTTTATGTGGGGAGAACTTGGAAGCTTCTGCTTGTAAAATAGACGTTGATCCAGTTAAGGAGTCATCAGTTAACTTGTATACGAAAAACTCAGATGTACTTGATGAGATTCATAGTCAACAGTCAAATAATAAAGTTCTAAAGTATACATTCCAAAGAAAGCGTAAGAAGGAATCTTTGAGTAGCCTGGATGGTAAACCATCAGTTGATGAAAGCATATCAAAGAAAAGGATGAAGGATAAACAAAGTGTATCAACAGAATCAGACAAGTTAAACTTAATTTCAGAATCATCTCGGGACAATCGTCGGTTAGCACAGGTTGCTCGGCAGGTTAGTTTTATATCTGTTTTAAAGAATAAAAATAAAATGGTTTAACCCCTTCTGATTTACTTCTAAGCATCGGGAATTAGTTACTTGCATACTTTGTAGTACTGAGTGAGTGCATAATACTTGGACTCTGAAATAAAGAGATTTTTTTATCGAATCTAGACTTACAATATATCTATTTTAATTCCACGTCCGGAGTTATTATAATCAGTTGCACTATCTCATTCAGGTAATCAATGTCTGTGAACTTTATTTTACCATACTGCTTGCCTCTCTGGCCATTTATCAGGATCAAATTTTACAATGCATCTGTTCTTACAAATTACTAATGTTCTTCTATGACATTATAAATTTCTGGGAGAGAATTCACATTTAGTATCTGGAGGAGATTTTAAGTTTGACTGTTCGAGTACTTACAGGCACAGCTTGTATTATCATATAGTATCTCATTTAGCCAAGTAGAAAATTTATGGTCAGAAACGCCTATCATGTGCTACATGCAATTCCATGTGTAATATAGCTTCTCGTTTCATAATTTTATCCCTACCGTTCAAATTGTTTTTTCATTGGTCACGATTCCAGCATATGGTTGTTGTATTTGTCGATTTGATATTGAAACCTTGATCTGCAACGAAGACCTTTCGAAACCCTACCTGCTTTTGAAAGTCATAAAGTCTCATAAATTTACACCTCGAGAAGCCGAGAACCCAAAACATTGAGAAACCTCTCATAAGTGAAGAGGGCAATATTGGGACACTCACATGACTGTGATGCCTTGTGTTTCCTGAATATTTGAATTCCCTTTGGTGTGTCATCATAAGCTAACCACGAATCCCCCATCCCAAATGTTATTGAACTAAGAAACAAACATCTTGCGGTCATAGGTCATTTTAAGCCGATTAAAATTTCTCTACACAAAAGCTCTATATTTTGCTTTTGTGGCATCATTGGGTGCTACAAATATTTATTTTACAAATCAAAATATTAAAAAATATATAAATATTTGTGGCACCTAATGATGCCACATAAACAAAATGTAGAGCTTCCCTACACATTAAGCCATAGCCTCCAACTCTGGCTAGTTTATCAGATAAATGCGGGCACTCCATTTCCAGACCATAAGACTTGCTGCATTTGCAACCAAGGAGATGGCTTTCCATCGAAAGAGTTAGTGGCCTAGTGGTTTCATTGTTTGGTGGTAATACAGTTCAACACCACAGTCACGAGTTCGATCCTGGAAATCAGTATTTGGCTCTCATATTATTTTAGAGTAGTTGTGTCCTATATGTAGGGTTTGTTGGTCTTCGCCCCCAATTTGTACTAAAAAAAAGAGAAGGCTTTCCACTGACCCGTCATTGTTGCAGTTTTCTCCACACTTTTTTATATTTTGCTACATAATGCTCCATTTTGTTTGGTTTATTTTCATGTACTAGGAAAATGATAATAATAATAATGTTTATATCCACCTCCCTCCCCACCAATTTTTTTTTTTTAAGTATTAAATTGAAACACATCTACTTACACATAGATGACCACAAGCTGAAATTTCACTGTAATTATAGACTATTTGATATATTTTTTGATTCAACAACATTTTGGGATAGAACATTCGAACATTTAATCTCTTGGTTACTAGGTTGCACAAGTTGTCACTATACTCTTATTGATAGTTATGTTCTTTGGGATCTTTGCAACTTTTTTTTTTTATATGTTGTTTCAACATCTTTCATCTCATAAATGAGAGGTGTTATATCAAAACTACCTTATTTACTTATGTAATCTTGAAATTGTGTTTCTGCAGCTCATATCTTTGTCTGAGAAGAAGTGGCGGTAATAGCACTTTGGCTGTCCTGAAATTCATATTTGTCGCTCGAAATAAAACCAACTGCAACAACAAAAACAAGACCTGAATGGGCTGTTTAGCAAGAAAGTATTGGTTGCCAAGCAAAAAAGTGAAATGCTTTTCCAAGGAAATTCCAGCAGGTCAAGTACTATTTATGGTTGGCTAACTTATGAATGTTAAATGTAATATTTATATCCTTTCCTTCATTACTATATATCAAAAACTTGAATCTTGGCATTTTTCTTTCCCTTGGGAAAGTTTAGTTAATTATATTCCAATTTTCACATGGTATTTATGTTTTATATCAATGAAAAGTCTTGTTTCTCGTTAAAAAACATGGTATTTGTTTGTCTGTGATATTTTTTCTCGTCGAGTCGTCCTTCTGTAGCATATGGCGGCGTCGACTAGAAACGTGCTGCCGTTATAATGTTGCAACGACTGGTTAAAGTTCAAACTGGTTAGGGTCACCGGAAAAAGAACTGCCATTGAAGCAAATGGCCAAATCTTGCAGTTTTCTCTCTGCCTTTTTTCCCGTTCCTTTTGGATAAAATCCTCTTTTTGGTGATTCTCTGAAGGTCCTTTTCTTGGTGTTTTGAATAATCTTATATGCTTTTTTGGCATTCATGTCAATCTATCCGTTTGGAATATATATATATACATACATACACACACATATATATATATACATACACACACACATATATATATACACATATATACATACATATACATATATACATACATATACACACATATATATATATCTATATATATATACACATATATATATATGTATATCTATATATATCTATATATATATATGTGTATATCTCTCTCTATATATATATATGTGTATATCTCTCTCTATATATATATATATGTATGTATATGTATGTATATATGTATATGTATGTAGATTGATGTTGAATTTCATGTTCTTTTTTAGGGGAGAATGTTAGATATTTTAAGTCTTTTTTATATCTGTTGGTTTTCAATTTTTTCTAATTAAGCTTACCGACACTACTTCCACTTCCAGGTTGATTTTTTATTTTGTTATTTATTCTAGTTTCCAAATATAAGGTATCTTTTGATTATTTTATTTTATTATTTTTTTTTTTGCCAAATAGAAGGTAACTTTTGAAAACTTTTTTTCAAAAAAAAAAAAAAAAAAGAAACTTATATATTTTTTTTGTATTTTTTTTTTTAAGAATTCACATATTATTTTGAGAAATGTGAAATAGTAAGAAAATTATAAGGACATATCAATAATTTCAATAATAGAAAACTACACATTAAAATTTTTACCAGACTTCACCAATGTATTCTAATTGCATGTATTTTAATTGCTAACAATAGTTTACTAGTGACATGCATAACTCGATTACCAAGAGGTTATTAGTTCGAATTTTACACTCAAAATATTGTTGAATTAGAAAAAAAGATATTATGGCTACTTTAAGGGAGTCTTACATAGAGATGATTTTTAAAGTCATGAGTTGAAATCGAATAAATTTCTTAAATCCAAAATAGTAGTCAAAGAATCTTTTTTAGAACAAGTCAATGAATCAATGAAATAAGATACCTTAAATACCTTTACGGAATAAATTGTTTAAGGTATTCAAATTTGTAACTTCACGATAACTGAATTATACAATGTGATTGAGGTTATGATGTTATAATTATGTTCATGTTACATAAATTTGTTTTTTCTCAAGAATTTAGTAAGCATTCAAAAAAATTATTAGACAAAAAATTGAAAAAATTCAGAGGCATGTTAGATCTTTTAAAATACTGCCAATTTTAAACATCTTAAACAGTTATTTCTTGGGATAAATTTTCAGCAACGAATTTGACAGTACTTATCAAAGAACAAAAATACCAAACGCCAAACGGAACGAAACCCTTTCCTTTGGGGAGTGAAACGACGTCGCTGAGAGGGTTCAATTTTCACATCTAAGCAAATCAAGCCCGCAAAGCTGAGTTCTTATTGGAAGCACTGAGATCGGCGACGATCAAGCTTAACGGAAAGTTCGAGCGGCGGCGATCGGAGAAACGGGAAGGTGAAAAATGGGAGTAGCGAGTAAAGCCGGCGATTGGGCGTTCAAGGCCTTCACAGCCGGTCTCGGTGTTGCCACCATTTACCTCACCGCTACCTTCTCAGTCAACGTCTACAGAGGATTGTCTTGGCACAAAGCTCAATCCGTATTGTTCCTCTCCTTCGCTTTATGTATTTGTTGATTGAATCCTTAGCATATTGCTTATTATTGAATTTTTCGCTGTTTTTTATTAACGTAAACCCTAAACCTCAATGTTGTTTAGATTTTGGTTCGTAGTTAATTTATTGCGATTTAGTAATTTGGAATGAAATTTCGACATTGGGGTTGAGCCATCACTTCGAGATTATTGCAAATCAAATGTTGGGATTGGTAGAGGGTGTGGTGTGGGGACATTTGAAATGTGCTTAGGAATTTGGCTTTGTTCTGATGATTGCGGTGTATGGTTGTGTATATTTCGTTCTTATCAGTATGTAGGGCGAAGGTAGTCAGCATAATCTTGATACTTGAACGATGGAAACGATCTTCATCTCTCTCAATTTTCTTGGGGCGTTTTAGGGCTGTTTGTTCTTTTTGGATATCCGTTACTGTCCGGGGCAGTTTGTGGGCACCTCACCAATGTCACGGGCATATCGACGGACCCTATAACATTTGGATGTCAAGGAAATCTTTGCTAAGTAGGTGACCACCATGGATTGAAACTATCACCTCTTAGCTTCTCCGGCGTGGTTTGGAATGACTTTACAATTGCTTAAAGAGGGTTTGTAAATGTTAAAAAAAGTATGTTTAAGCACTTGAAATTACATTCCAAACAGGCTCTTGTTTACGGGCTCTAGCGCTTGAAGCCAATTTGTGTGGTCTGAGTTGCAGAATTGAGTTTGAGCTGACATGAGTAAACGTTATTATATGGTTGTGAGATGAATAAGTATTCAGTATGATTATAATATTTACATATAGGGAATTAGTAAACCGATAGTTTGTGGTAAGTAAATCTATATGTTAGACAAGACTTCCCAAAGTTAGGGCGGCCTAGACTTGCTCGAATTTGCTGGTTCGTTTCCTTAGGATTTCTTGTTAATAAAAACTGGGAGGGAACATCATACCAACTTTGAGAACATTGAAATCCTTGCAATGTAGGTTACTGTAGGACTCGAATACAATTTTGGGCTTGACCTTTTTGTGTACCAACTGCCAAGAGGATATGTGATGTTTTGTGTTTTTCTTTGGACTCTCTGTATTGAATAATGTTAAACCACTAATCAACCCAAAAGTTTAAGCTAGTGGGTTGTGGTAAATTTAATTATATCAATCACCAACGCTCCCCCTCACTTGTGGGCTTTGAAATTTGAGAAATGTCCTACAAGTGGAATTTACTTAAAATCAACATTTTTATAAGAGATATGAGTTATGTCATGGACTCATAAAGCCTTGCGTTTTAAAGACTATAGTTTTAATACTCTTCTTCATCATTGGCATGGTTTTTTGTAAATCTATGGTTTTTTTGTAACTTTTCATCATATCAATAAAAATTTTCTGTTTTTTATCAAAAAAAGAAGGAAAGAGATATGAGTTATTCTTCTCATTGCCAATTGGTCTTGAGATAGAACCTCATATTCTCTAATACTCTGGTTTGAAAACAATAGAAGATTTTGAGGGATGTTCATTCATTTGCTTATTTGTGCTGCAAAATTGTACCAACTTTTGGTCTTTTTGGGTTTTCTTTGTTTATCTCTATTAGAGATCCTTATTGTAACGCTATTGGAGTTCTTTTTCATTTATCAATGAAATTTTAAAAATGATAGTATAAGAATTTGATTTGATTTGATTTTTTTTTTAATTTAAATTTTCATGTTCGTGGATCCTATCCTTGTATTAGAAAAGCTGAAGCAAGCAATGCTCTTGTGGTTCCATGGACTCTGAATTTTACTGTCATTTATGATTCATCTGGCTTAACATATCATTCTAGTGCATTGGTGTCATGCTATCTCCCTTTGGTAACTATGACCTATCCACATAGATTTCTCAGTGGCATAGGCTCATAGCTTTTTGTAATGTATCGATAGGATTTTGTAACTTGTCATTTCGTCAATGAAGGTTTTTGTTTCCTATAAAAAAAAAACCGTTCTATTGTTTATTAGATACTTCAATGTTAATTAATAATTAGTATGTTCAAGATGACAAGTTCTTCTGCAAAATGTTTGCATCACGATTACTACCTACCTCTTAAAGGACTAAGGGGGTTTTGGCTTCTTTTTCTGCAGAAAATCAACAACGAAAATACTAGTGACGAGGCCGCGTAGTTTGAATTTCGAGCCATGGAGTATCTGCAAGTTTGAAATTTATTTCTCTCGGAATTTTGTATGATCAGGTTCTAATTTTTATTT
The DNA here is from genome assembly GCA_037833695.1 of Sechiopsis laciniata. Taxonomy (NCBI): domain Eukaryota; kingdom Viridiplantae; phylum Streptophyta; class Magnoliopsida; order Cucurbitales; family Cucurbitaceae; genus Sechiopsis; species Sechiopsis laciniata. Next base: position 9,565,821 of record JBBMKA010000005.1, on the reverse strand, counting down.
TGACGCTTCAGTTTATACCTCTAGGAACACTTTCTGTTTGGACATAAATTTTCTAATTTCTATGATATGCTTATGAAGGGTATTATTCATACAAGTTAAGCAACTAGCAGAACATGGAATTGCCTTGGATACGTACTTGTGTATCTTTTTCATAGTGGGAATGAACAGGTTATTCTTATTCAATAAATTTGTGATTTGATCTTTTGTTCATTTCTCATCCATGTGTTTCATCTTCTTGGCAACATATGATATATAACAGTAGTAGAATCTTATAGAGGAGAATGATTATTGGATTTGTGTATGGAGCGTTTCAATCATATATTATACTTGTATATTTGTCAAACTTGAAAACATACATTTGTTTTTAACACATGCTAAACAACTCAATTTTTCATCAGGTCGACTAAATTCTTATTTGCTTATGCCACAAACAATTTGATTTTTGGTTTTTGTTTTTTAATTTTTTGAAATTAAACCTACTTTTGTAAATGAGTTTCATCAAAAATTAAACCACGTTCTCAAAAAAAAAAAAAAAAAAAAAAAAGAAGTTGTTTTTGAAATTTAGATAAAAATTGCCCTAAATTACGGGCAAGCATCCCTTTAATTTTTTTAGGTGAGCAATTAGAAACTTCTTGTTGAGCTATCAACTATGCCCGCAAGGGGTGAGTATGCACAACGTGGGTTTTTACCATATCAAAATATATTACTGTTTGTGCACACAGAATTCTTATCAACTCAAAAGTTCGTGTTTGATGTGCCAAAATGGGTTTAGCCATCGATAATCAGTTGTCATCTATCTAGAAAGTTTTCTTGACACGAATAAATTGATTCAAATGTTTATAGATTTATGAAATAGAACAATTAAAAATGCATTATTATTCCTAACAAAAAGTGAAAAAACTTATTAGTTAATACATATATCTTCTATTAAAAAGTCAAATTTTTTTTAGTTCAATAACATTGAGGTGGAAGGGTACAAGCACTAGGACAAAGTTTAATATTTACTCATTCATATTATTTAACCTAAAAATGTAGCAAAAAAAAAAAAAAAAAAAATAGCACAGCTCAAATTGTAATAAAATATTTAAAATTTTAACAAAATTTAGTTTTTTAGTTTAACAACAATCGGAAGGATTAGGAATGAACCTGAATCCAATTATTTTTCACACACATAAAGAACTAAACCAAAACTATTTCATATTGTTAAATCCAATTATTATACATTAATAATCATTCTTCTTCTTCTTCAAGGGATGATACAATGGTCAAGGCTTGAGTTTTGAAGGTAGACCCTTTTTAAGGTCTAAATTCAAGACTCACACAATAATTTATGTTTTCCAATGTCTGATTCAATGACGGTCATAATTACCCTTGTTCAAAAAAAAAAAAAAAAAAAACCATAATTTGGAACAATTTATTAAAAATAGGAGTATTTTAGTTGAATAATATTTTGCTGCGTAAATTTGAACCATAATTTCTTATTTCAATTCCATGAAAAATTGGAATGAGATATAAGATGTTCACCCTCGTCGAAAATGGAGTAACAACCTAACAGTCTCCGATGAGGTTCGCCAATCGCAATTCTCTCTGATTCGCACAGAGCTGCTTCCAAATCCCTAGCGTTTCCAAATCCTCAACACACAGAAACCAAATTCAGAGCTGTAATGGAGGAATCAAAAGCAGCGGCGTACTACGACGAGCTCACTCGTAAAGGAGAAGGAGCGGCCAGGTTCAAACAAGGCCTCGGTTTCTCCGCCACCGGGCCCACCGGCGATTTGGTCTCTGCATCCAAGGGCTCCGCTCTTCCTTCTTCGTCTTCCTTCCTCAGTTCCTTTGTCAAAGCTTCAAGCCCTTCCAAAGTATGCGAGTTCGAAAAGCAAGCGCAGCTTGAAGCCATTCAGAACAAGCTCAAGAAGAAGAAACCTAGCTCTCCCGATCGAGAGGAGAGAGACCGACAGAAATCGAGCCCTAGACGAAGATCTTTGAGTAAAGAGAGGGAGAGGCATTCACATTCGAGGAGGCGGAGTTCGAGTAGAGATAGAGAGAGGCATTCGAGACGGCGAAGTAGGAGCCGAGATAGATACGGGGATAAGTATAGGGATAGGGATAGGGATAGGAGGAGGAGAAGTAGGTCTAGTAGTGATTCCGATAGGGAGCAGCGGCAGCGTCGGCGGAGTAGAAGCTTATCACGAGAGAGGAAGAGGACGGACGACAATGGAAGTAACAGAAGGGATAAACAGAAAGGCCGTAAAGTTGTAAGACAGAAGACTGGAAGTGCTGATTATTCAAGATTGATTGAAGGGTATGACAAGATGGTATGCTTCTTACTGCGTAGAATTGCATATTATCTTTTTCGCAAATGAATCAATTTATATGCATTTTCATTATGTACATCTTTTGATCGAATTGCTGTTTCCTTTCAGTTAGTCGTTGATTTGGGCATCATTTTTTTTTAATATCCGTGATTGTCTAGGTTAGCTTAAGCATACCTCGACTAATTTTAGGCTATACTTCGTCTAACCCTACAACATTCGATCTCAAGGAAACCCATAGTAAATAAATTCCTGAATAGGTGACCATTGTGAATTGCGCTCATCATCTCTTACTTACTTAAGGTCCTCTTGCCCTGGCCTCTCCATGATGGTTGGTTTCGGCATCATATTACTGTTCTTGAATTTGAATGCACATCCTGTATTTTTGTGTTATTCAAATCTGACAAACTATGATCTTGCTCTTCATTATTCAAGGGAATTACAAATGTACCCATGTAGCTTGTTTAGTTTACAAAGTATGATGCTATGTGTTAAAAATAGGTTCAAACATCCATATCGTTTGAAAAATCCAAAACCTGTTAAATATACCAAATTGGTAATGCAGCTTTTTTCTAGTCATGCTGCGCATACCAATTTTGTTTAAATTGGTTGACTGAAGATGTGATTTGCAGAGATGTCTGAGTCCATTTTTAAAACATGGGATAGTGCTGTGCAAAATAGGCTAGTTTGAGTATGTGGTTTGCAATTATTCTTCGAAGTTAATTTGCGCTATAAAAGTTTGGTCTCAAGTGGGTGGTGCTTTTTTAGTTGTATTACATATAAACAAAGAATTAATGTATTCACCAAACAGCTCTCCTTACAACAAAGTAATGGCTTCCTTAATGGTGAATTATCTGAAATTATTTTATCGCCCCACCTATTTCATCTCTCAGCATAGTTCTGGCATACTGATCTTTTAATTGGAAATTGATGTAAAGCTTTCTTTTGTTTTCCACCAGTCTCCAGCTGAAAGAGTGAAAGCAAAGATGAAGCTACAACTTGCTGACACCGGTAACTTATCAGTTGATAAATAATACTCTGTTTTACAATGAATTACCCGGAACTACATGTTATTTATCTAAAAAAGTGTTGGTGAACGAATCATTATCCAATTTGAACCGAAGCTTAACACTTTGACTTGAGATTACTAAAAGTATGGGTTAACTTCCGTTTCCATTTTGTCCCTCCTCAATTGTTCTGTGGACCTTGGGGCGCAAACAAAAATAGCCGTGTGATAACTATTGAATCCAACTCTTCATATTCAAAATGCAGCTAGAATGGATGATACAAAAGGCACAGGCCCAGGTTGGGAAAGGTTTGAGTTCAACAAGGATGCTCCACTTGATGATGAAGAAATTGAAGGTATAAATTTTAGCTATCCATCGTTTAATTTCTTTTTTGAACCAATAGTTAATTTGTGAACCGAAACTCAAATTGCTTTCTAGAAGTAATCATAATTTATATCACCATAAGCTGTAACAGTTTTTATTTGTCATTATATATTGTCCTTTTGGAACAAGCAATTTTTGTTTTAAATATTAAAATTGGTATCATCTCATTTGTGAATTGTCGACTGTGTACCAATTGCCACATGCATTTTTACTTTTCTTTCAAATATCAATATGGGTAATTGGAGTTTTATAATCCTGTTTGTCTTAGGTTGATTTATGATCATATTTCGTAGTGTGCGGGCAGTGTCTTTTCTTGTTTCTGTTGTTCAAAAATAAAAAGAAGCGCATGGGCGGTATGATGTTTTGACCATAGGTGTGTCTGGTCTGGCCAAAGGTGCCTGTGCACCATAATACCTTAGTATCCTTCCAAAAAATTCGAAATAGATACATGAGAAAATCAAGAAAGGATGAAAGTATGTAAGTATTCATTAGACATAAAAGACCTTCAGGTAGGACGAACATTTCTGAAATTTCATGGGGTTCTTTCTCTACGGAATTTTCAAGTGGTGTTTCTTTCTCCAAAATGTTGAACTGGGCATTTTCACTTTTATGTTTCAACTTACTTAAAGTTTGAAATGAATCTTTATTTGCAATTGATTGGATTGTTAATTGTTTGCTTTTCTTTAAACTAGACTAGAATCCTTTCCTTGTTTATAAAGTTAACGCTAAAGAGTTAAAGAATCGGCAAGTTAGTTTAGGGGCCTCCCCAAACCATCTAAAGAGTTAACATATCCATGATTATTCCGGCGAGCTTTGTGCACCTGGAAATAGCTTCATAGCCATCTAACGCAAATAATATAAACATCTCTGGCTTGGACTCTTCTCTAGTATAGCATGTTTATCAACCTTCCTAGCTATGGAAAGATCTAAACAAGTATCCAAACAAGGCTTACTTGAGAACTTTTTGCCTTAAAAGTCTACAAGCATCATATGGGTGTGCCACCAAATTTCTACCACCGCACCTTGTTAAGTGATAAATTTGTATTCTAAGAGTCGTTAGTTGATTTGCTTCTCTAATAATTTAGATGTGCAGCCCAAGATGGGCATTCTTATACTATTATAGAGTAAATTGGATCTCCTTATGCCTACAGCTGCAGAAGATGATGCAACATTAGTAAAGCATATTGGGCAAAGCTTTCGATTTTCTGCGATTGAGGTTGTGCATTACCCTATGCTGCTAGTTATCACTGTGCTTGTTTGACTCTCTCTCATATTAGTGGTTGAATTGATTTATTGCCATTTTAGGCTAGAAAAGAGGAGCAAATCAAAGCTGCCCATGATGCAGCCATGTTTGGAGCACCGGTGGGTCAATTATTAAGTACAACAACCGATGATGAGGTTGAGCAGGAGGACGAGAAGTCGAAGGAGTCCAGCGACAGCGGTGTGGCAACAAATCTATTGAGCGAGAAGGTAAATTGCATCATCTTTATTTGATGTTTGTTTTTTGTGTTGAATGGGAGTATGATAGGCAGCTCTATTTTTTTGGAACTTCAATACAGATAATTGCAAAACAACAAGGTTCTTGGCGTGATCGTGCTCGTAAAGTTTAGATCAACTGCATCGAAAATTTATAGCCAAGTATTGATGATGATAGCTGGTCTTGTGGATTTGTTGCATTTGATGAGAACTGAGATCTAGATGAAGGAACTACCATGAACGTATTGAATGACCCATTATTTTACTGTAGTGGGCTTCTTCTGGTTCCTGTTAATTAGAGAACCCAGTTCATCAGATACAAGTTTGCCGTATCCAACGTAGGGAAAAGTGTAATGTTTTTTTAGTCAAAGGGAAAAGTATGTTTATTGTAGCTAGTGCTAAATGTTGGAGCAGCCAGCTTAGCTCAGCCGTCACGCATCTAACTCTCAAATGTTGTTGAATTAAAAAAAAAATGTTAAACAATGGATATTAGTACTAGTAGTGACTTTATCGTGTATATTAGTCTCCTATTCTTGTTTTAAGAGTTTGAAGAAGAAAAATGTGAGAGACCAGAGACAGTAAAGTTATGGAGGGTAATATGAAACTTCTTCTTGTGCCCGTTCTTAACTATACTTTTCTTTTGATTAGATTACGTTTAGAGCCTCCTCTAATTTTAAAGACTTTATCATGTATTTTTTTTTATATTAAATCGATTATGATTATTAAATTAATTTTGAATAAAATAAACTTCAAATTTATTATAATTATCTATTTAAAATAATTTATTGTAGATAGTAAATTCTAATTTTTTATTTTAATTTGAACAACATTTTTTAAAAATATTTCATATATATCAAAATATATCAATTTTTATTATCCTCATCTTTTTCAATCAATTTAACTTATTCTAACTTGGTTGAGCCCATCAAATTGTGACTGATATGACACAAATGAGTTAAATGTTTTTTTTTTTTTTAATTTTTAATTTTTGTTATATTTCATTTTGTTTTCTAAAATTTTGAGATTCATAAAATTTATTTATTTTAATATTTATGAAACCCCCTTTAATATAGACTAATTTATTTGAGTATTAGAATATATTAAAAGAAAATAGAACCAAATGATATTTTATTTATTTATTTGTTTGTTTGATGAAAATAGGTTGGTATATAATTTAATATAAAAACTGAAGTTGCATATATGAAGTCTGGAATTTCTGAACCCTTGCCGAGTTCACAAGTCGCGTCTCCGTCTTCTCCGTTTCCTCCGCCGAGATTCTTCGATGGCTTCTTCCACCATTAGTCGATGGTTGAGGCCTGAGGTAATCATTCAGATCTTCCATCTAATTTATTTGCTGATGATCTTTGTTTGTTTCCTTGCCGTCTAATAATCTGAATTCATTTTTAGGTTTACCCACTTTTTGCGGCGGTGGGAGTGGCCGTCGGAATCTGCGGATTTCAGTTAGTCCGTAACATCTGCATCAATCCTGAAGTCAGGTCTATCCGACTTCTCTCTATTTATAATTTCCATATTCTTTTGTTGTTTGATCTGGACGTTTTTATGGTATATGGCGATAATGGATTTGAATTTGATGATAAATAATAAGAAATTCTGGACATAGATAGTACCTTTGCTATCCTTGCGATTAATAAGTCAGATTTTGATGCATGTATAATAATGTTTAAACTAGGATTGTTAATTGATTTAACCGGTTGAAGGAGGATTTTTTTTTTGCCTTTCTTAATTGCTGCGGCGTAATTACAAATGAATGCTAGTTTTTATTCTTTTAGCAATTGTTGCAATTTGCAACATAGATGATCTGACCAAGATGATGTGTATATGTTGAAATTGTAAAGATTTGGTAATCTTTTCATACATCAATGAACGTTTTATTTCCATTAAAAAAAAAGAAACTGTAAAGATTTGCAAATAGAATTTACGAGAAATTCGATTCGTCTTCCCCTATAATCTTCTTGTTCACTTTTATATTTCATGGGTTGTATCAGTATGTGTCCTTTGAAGAAAGAGTGATAATTAACTTTCAATGGAGTGGTGTGTGTAATTTGAATACAATTTCTTTGCTTGAAAGTTGAATCGTCATTTGTTGGTATAGTGGTCAAAGAGAGTTAAAAGTTTATGAATTCAATCTATGATAATCATTTAACTAGGGATGATTTATTAGTCTTCAAATGTTGAACTCAAAAAAGAAAAAAGAAAGAAAAGAATGGTTTCTTCGACAACCAAATATTGTATGATTATTTGTAGTTGGCTCAGACACTCATGGATATAAAAAATCAATTTATTTACTTGTTTTTTAAGTTCTACAACTATTGGAAGTGAGAGATTGAATTCATGACTTTGTGGTCATAAACATACATTTTATGTTTATGTCCATTGAACTATGTTCTTGTTGGCAATTTCAAGTGAAGCTTCATTGAAATAAGCTATTCTTTATTTTTAATTCAGAGCTCTATAACCTTATTAACACACGCCTTTTGTGATCCTATGTTAATCAGAGTGAACAAGGAGAATAGAGCCGCTGGAGTCCTGGATAACTTTGCTGAGGGAGAGAAGTATACCGAGCATTTCCTGAGGAAATTTGTCCGCAACAAGTCCCCAGAAATTATGCCATCGATCAACAACTTCTTCACCGACCCAAATCGAAACTAAGATGCTACTTGAATGAACTACACATTAGTTTGAATATACATTCAAATTTGGATTGTTGGCAGTAAACTATGCTGCTGTTGCTTTTGCTTTTATTGTTAATCTGATAAAAGTTTGTGAAACATAACAGTGGTTTGATGAAATAAACTGTAACTGAACCCAATTTTGATTTCAGTTATTTTGTGAAATTTTGAGGCTGGTCTTTGCTCGTCCAATGGTTTATGTTGAGATGGTTATGTGAATCGACTGATTCTACAACTTATAACTGTGTTGGAGTTTCACTGTTTCAGTCTTTTCTGGGGAATAAATGTTTTATTTATTATTTATTTTTATTTATAGTTTAAATAAATTTATGGAACTTTATATGTTTGTTCGAGTCAAACAAAACAGAAGTTTATTATTCGTTTGTTTTCAATTTTGGATGGGATACGTTATCCCTGGAAGGAAAGTGTACAATTTTGATCGAAATTATATATATTAGTCTCTCCTCTGTACCAATTTTTTTTAGTTCAGTTATTCTTTCTCATTTTCATTTGCAAGGTTCAATTCAACTCTCTGATTTTCCTTACTTTGATATATACATTTTATCTATATTTCCCTATTTTCATGTATCAACAATATGCATTATATACTATATGATTATATTAACTATTAACAAATCATGTACAATGGAACAATACGAACTTGTTCATAAGTGAATAACAAGTCAGTTTAAAAAAAAGTGAATGACAGATTTAAAATGTCTCTTCACCAAACAAAAGCTCAAATCAGAAGTACCATGTGGTATAAGCTAACATGATCAAGAAGATTCACATATGTGCACTGCATATAATCTGAAATTGTAGGTGAAGTCTTAAATGAAAGTAACATGGGCAATGTCGCTACCACTTAATAGATATTAGCGGGTTGAATATGATGACTGATTTAAATCAACACCATGCCCTCTTGTAACTATAGACTTCAGTATGATGTATTCTATACTTCAATTACTAAAATGAATATGTTATTCAACATTTTGTTCCTGATTAGACATTTAAATTTACAAAACACAAAAGAAAGAAAAAAAAAAATCAATAATCAGACCTTCACCTACAATATTCCTGCTTACAACCATATAAACTATGAGCTTTATAACGATACATAACAGCAACTTAAAAACAGATGGTAGAGTAAGGATTAGCGAACCAGATAAAGAGCATACAGCCGCAAGAACACGGATTTGTTTCCATTTTGCTCTCGAAGAACACAAGCAGCACTCGTGGCAATCGAAAGACGACTTGGCCAGTAAGTAAAAATCACCAACCACAACCTCATCCTCCTCCATCACCGGAGCAGATACATAAGACGACACACCAGCAATTGGGGTTGAACAACTCTCATTTGTGTGAAATCTTCGGCGAATACTTGAACTGCCACGCTGAAACCTGGTGTTTGAAGGTGTAAACTTAGCTGGATCTTGCTCAATACCCACCAATTGCTCTGCTGCCCTGTGAAGGCAAAGGCATGTCAAAACTTAATGAAATCTTTCAGTCATATTACAATATACAAACTTTCTTTTTTTTTTTTTTTTTTTTTGAGATATTCATGACCTGTCCGGACTACTTGTGCACACCTCAATTACAGACACGGGCTGCTTGACCATACAACATTTGAATGTCAAGAAAAATCGTAAGAAATTAATTCATAGATAGATGACCGCCAGAGAAGTTCCCCCAATGTGCCAATTTTTTTTTTTTTTAAACTGGAAAATTAGAGCTTTGCTACACTATACTCGGGCTAACCACGCTCGTCCCTAAGCCAGGCATCGAGAGACATTGAAGGAATGGTGACACGGAAGATGTCTACAAATTAATGTGACAAGTGAGTCGCGAAGAGAGAGCTGAATTTAGGGCTCAATGGAAATATTGTACCATTTAGAAGCAGAGTAGAGACAACGATCACTGAGCTGCCGAATCGCAGTACGAAGTTCGTTTCTACAATTTTCTTTCGAAATCATTGAATCTTGGAGCTCTTCCTTATCGCTCAAACTTCGAATGCTCCGGCTCTTGCCCGCTCAAAAGGGTTAAAAAACAAAATTTGTAAAATTATATTTTTGTTTCTATATTTCTTTAAATTTTCATTTACTCTCTATTATTTGTAAAATTTGAAAGAGTAATAAGTGGGTGTTCACCTTCACCCCTAACAACTCAACCCTTCTTATCTTTTATATGTTGTATTTATGGCTGTATTTTATTTATTTTCTTTTTAGATTTCGAAAAATTTGTGGCTACATATAAAAAGTAAGGAGGGTTGCATCTTTATTGGTAAAAAAAAATTAAGTATTATTTAATTTAATAATAGTATCTATTTTGTAATTATGACATATAGTGACTATGTATAATCGGATAAAAATGAATTAAAAATTACCAATTTAATATTGTTTATAATCTCTCACCAAATAAAAAAATGCAGCTTCTTAGAAAATTGACAATTCAATTTTATCATATTTACTATTTTCAATCTACAATTGACTGAATACTAAAGACTCATTTACATATGAATAGATAAGTGCACATTCTTAATTCACCAACAATTATAAGTAATGTGCAACTAGAATACTACTTTAACGTCATGAATCTACAATCAATAATCAAATTACCCGCCTCCAAATTCTAATTTAAATGTTAAACTTCATATGTTCTTAACTGTTTGTTCCAGTAAAAAAAAAAAAAAAACTTTGGTTTTAACTAATGGGCCAAATAATACATGAAGCCCACTTGCAGTTCAAGCCCAAACCCCAAAATAATATAAAATGATTGAATTTTTCTGTTTGGGTAGAGAGAAAATACGAGGGAAAATCGAGGGGAAGTGGGAAAAAAAAACATGTTTCAATCTCCTGCAACTCCACCCTTTTCGCTATGTTTCAAAGAGTAACCAAGACCAAGAAGAAGCCTATTTTTCTCCATTTTTACCCATCAAAACCCACCTTATTGCTTTCATTTCGCAATTTCACTGCCCAATCTAGCTCCGCCCTAGACACCACCGCCGCCGCCGCCACCGATATCGCCAATCTCGTCCTCCAATCCGATCCCAAAACCTTGAGAAAAACCCTCCATGGATTACAAGTTCAATTCACGCCACAACTCGTTGACAAGGTTCTCAAACGCCTATGGTTCCATGGACCAAAAGCGCTACAATTCTTCAAACACCTTGAGTACCATCCGACATATGCCCATTCATCATCGTCCTTCGACCACGCCATCGACATCGCCGGCCGTATGCGCGACTACAAGACCCTATGGGCTCTCGTGGCTCGAATGCGGGCTCGCCGGATCGGACCCAGTTCGAAAACCTTCGCAATTATAGCCGAGAGGTTCGTAGGCGCTGGAAAACCGGACAGGGCGATCAAGGTTTTCTTGGCAATGCGGGAGTATGGCTGTGGGCAGGATCTGCATTCTTTTAACACCATTCTTGATATTCTCTGTAAGTCAAAACGTGTAGAAATGGCTTATAATAATCTGTTTAGGGTTTTGAGAGGGAAGTTTAAGGCTGATGTTGTTAGTTATAACATAATTGCAAATGGGTGGTGTTTGATTAAGCGTACACCGAAAGCATTAGAGATTTTGAAGGAGATGGTGGAAAGAGGTTTGACTCCAACTATTACTACTTATAATATACTTTTGAAAGGGTATTTTAGAGCTGGTCAGATTAAGGAAGCTTGGGAGTTCTTTTTGGAAATGAAAGAGAGGAAAGTTGAAATTGATGTTGTTACTTATACTACTATGGTTCATGGGTTTGGTGTTGTTGGTGAAATCAAAAGGGCTCGTAAGGTTTTCGATAAAATGGTTAACGATGGGGTCCTTCCTTCAACGGCAACTTACAATGCTATGATTCAGGTTTTGTGTAAGAAAGATAGTGTGGAGAATGCAGTGGTGTTGTTTGAGGAGATGGTGAAAAAGGGTTATGTGCCAAATTTGACGACTTATAACGTTGTTATAAGAGGGTTGTGTCATTCGGGCGATATGGAAAAGGGTATGGAATTTATGGAGAGAATGAAAACTGATGGGTGTGAGCCAAATGTTCAGACATACAATGTTGCCATTAGGTATTTTTGTGATGCTGGTGATATAGAAAAGGGGTTGAATGTGTTTGAGACGATGGGGCAGCGAGGTTGTTTACCAAATTTGGATACGTATAATGTTTTGATTAGTGCAATGTTTGTGAGGAAAAAATCTGAAGATTTAGTGGCTGCTGGGAAGCTTTTGCTTGAGATGGTTGATAGAGGATTTATCCCTCGAAAGTTCACTTTTAATCGAGTTCTCAACGGCCTTTTGCTGACCGGAAATCAAGCTTTTGCAAATGAGATTTTGAGATTGCAGAGCAAATGTGGTCATCTTCCTCGCCAATTTAAGCTATGAAGCCAACATGGGTTATGGATGATGTGAGTTCAGAGGCTTCATTTGATTTGTTGTGAAGCTGGGTGAATTTAGAAGGAACCAATTTCATTCTTGCTGAAGATGTCAAACAGAATTTTGATCTACATTTATGGATCCAGTAAGTATATGACTGGTTTGTTGAGAATGAGAAAGTTAGTCCATGTTAAGCTCTGGTTCCACGAAGTTGATATCTTGAAGTTTTCACTCATTATGACTTCGTTGATAACGATTTTGATTTTTGATTTTTTGTTTTCTGTTTTCTGTTTTTGAAATTTGAAGTTTATGCTTGTTTTCTCCCAATTTTTTACTATAGTTTCAACCTTTCTTAAAGGAAGATTTGACTTCTTAGTCAAATTCCGTAAACAAAATCAATTTTTCAAATCTACCAATTTTTTAGTTTTCAAAACTTGGTTTGTGAAAACACTTTTAGAAAGTAGATAACAAAACTCAGTATCTGATCAGTAGTGAAGTCCAAGTGGGCCTAGATTTCATGGGTAGATTACATTCAACAGGTAAAAGACTAAAAGTAGTCACTGCAGTTCATCTGTTTCTAGGTGGCTTGATGGTTGTTATTTCATATTAGGGCTAGACCAGTTTTACAATAAGAATATGAATAATTTAACTATAAGTTCTAATCATTTGACGTGAAAATAATTTTCTTTGATAGATATTCTTGCTGATAATCACTGAGCTATTGGACGTTCTTGGACAAGATAATGTGGCAACTACCACAACGGTCAGATGCCGAGCTCTCCACATTAAATATGTAAGGTTATATCAACATATGCTAATGTTAATCTAAAACACATACATATTTAGTTGATTTTACTTGTTTCTATACATTCAATTTCTTGGTGCCGCCTGAATATTGGTTGATTCTGACTTCATTTTCTATTAAGATTTCATTTGATAGTCATTTTTTATGGTTTCTGTTTTTGAAAATTAAGCCTAAATTCTTGTGTTCCTTTGTTCTACTCTGTTTTTATTATAAAAAATAATGATTAAAATGTAAGCTTAAGTTTGAAAACTATTTTAAAACTTATTGTTTCTAAAAGTTGACTAATAATTCAACGTGTTTTTTTAAAAAAAAGTGAAAGACACAATTTTTAGAATCACAAATCTAAAGTGGAAATTGTTATCAAAGGGGTCTAAATTTTCATGTTTCACTTTCAACATCCATGTTGTCAAACATGTAGATATACATTGTAATCTTATATACTCAATTGTAAGAACTTTTCTGTTCTGACATTTAAAGGGCAGAGTTCTTATTGCCATTCCTAGGATCAAAGAACATTACCAATCCAGGATTCTGAAAGCTTTTGTAATTGGACTTTTGGGTCAATAGACTTGTTCTTCATCTCAAAATTCATGTGTAATCTAAACTTCGGAGTTGAAACTAAATTCATTGGAGGTTCATGTGACCAACTTGATTGTTTTCACTCGTCAAATCGTTTGACTTTATAATATTTGGTTGTCAAAAAAATTCGTAGAAAAATTCATTCTTATATTTATTAGCTTTTGATTTCTCAAGGTATTTTTTACCTGGGCCAACCCAAGCGGCCATCAACCTAAAGGATTTGTAGTTTCAATTCACAAATTATGACTAACTAGAGTCATAGCTCAACCAGGATAAGTGTGCGCTCTAACGATTAAGAGGTTTAGGACTGAAATTTTCCTTAAATATTGTTGAACACAAATAACTTAAAAATAAGTAGGCGCAGACATCATGATGAAAATGAGAATGTTTCATGGACAAAATAATTAAAAGTTACCTAGAAAAAAAAAGACGATACACTTTTTTTTTTTTTTTTAATTTTTAATGTCAGTGAAAAAGGACAATGCAGTGAACAGTCCTTTAAACATGTAAAAAGAATTGTTTTCTTTAACTGAAAACAAAAATTCGCATAAAGAAAGGGCAATAATTGCCTCCATTCCATGTCGTGGGAATGCATATGATTTTAACTTCACATCATCTGTTCATTCAGTTTCAAATTTAAAACCTTTGTTCCCGTGTTTCAAAAAAAAAAAAAAAAACAATTGTTCGTTGTTTGGTCTCATTCCATGCCTAATAGTTGAAATAAGTAGATTTGTTTTATTAAAAGTTTTTTTTATTGATATCATGTAACTACAAGTGAACATAGCGGGTTAACAATTAAGAGGTCTTTGGTTTCCCAACAAAAATAATATTTCAACGAAACTTAGTAGGTGCCCATAATTCATTAGGTCATATGTTTGAGTCTTCTGCTTTCAATTATTGTTGAATTAAAAAAAAAAATTATATATATATATTTGAATTCTCCAATTTGTAAGGGTATTAAAGCAACCTTAAGTGAAGTCTATAGACTATATATTTCTTAGTTTCTATATAGTATAATTAAAATGTTAATTTGTGTTGTAAGGGTATTAAAGCAACCTTTAAGTGAAGTCTATAGACTATATATTTCTTAGTTTCTATATAGTATAATTAAAATGTTAATTTGTGTTGTAAGGGTATTAAAGCAACCTTTAAGTGAAGTCTATAG
>JBBMKA010000005.1:9510846-9535691 GCA_037833695.1 Sechiopsis laciniata | reverse complement strand
ATATATATATATGTATATATAAACTATCATTCGGAGGTGTTCCACTCTTTCTTACAAAATTCTATTCAAGAAAGTATATATAGAAAAGCTTTAAGTCAGATGACATAATCGAACATAAAAATTTAAGTCATATTTTGTCATGACACAAATTAGTGTAATACAAAAATGTTGGAGCTAAGAACTTCCATGAGTCCTTGTTTTCTAACATTCCATATCTTTATGATGAGCTTTATGAAAACATCCAAGCTAACCACCTTTTTACACAATATAACATTTTACACAAATATGCTACTAGCTTGTCCCCACTCAATCTCATAATGAGACACTCAATCTCTAAATGAGACTCTTCGCACTCTCGATGAATACCTCTAAAGAAAAACTCGACCAAGACTATATAAGTTAGTATCAAACTATCTTAATTTTAAATAATAACATTGGTTTTGAAGTAAAACTTCATATTATCTAATATATTATCAGAGCTTCATGTAAGTATTAGTCCTTTAAATTTTGATTTGATCCAAGTAGGTAAAAGCTAAGCGATTATTTGATTCCAAAATTCGGATATGACCCAAGAGGATAAAACTTAAGCAAGTATTTGATTTTAAAAACAAGATGACCTTCTCAATATGACATCATTTTGAGCAGACATGTCGGAGATACTTACCATGTCACATTGGAAAGGTTTGGAGTTTTTCACTATTTTAACAACTCCTTTCACTACTAATTGATATTGAAGTTGAACCTCATATTATCTAATAATAGCAAAACAAAAACCAAATAGTTATGGCACTTGAAGGGGGTGTTTTTTTTATGTCAAATTTATGGAAGATTTCAATTGAATATGTACTAACTCCTCCTAAAAAAATTACATCCAAACAAATTTTTATAACTACTCAAAATAACTCTTCGTTCAAAATATCATCCAAACACCCCCAATCTCACAAGGTTAGAATTGGAAAAAAAAAAAAAAAAATTGTGTACACGCAAGTGGAGGGTTGTGGAGTTGTGGAGTTGTGGAGTTGTGAAGTCAAGATCGGCCGAAAGGCGCAGCGGAATAGGCAACTAGGTTTTCTCCCTTTCCTCCTCCCACTGCGCTGCTCCGATTGAATCGCGTCGGTCTTCTGGATCCGCTTCCTTCGCCGAGATTCAACGATGCCTATTACCAAATACAGCCGATGGATTAGGCCTGAGGTAATAATAATATCCATTAATTCATGTTCCTAATACTACTAAGAATAATAATAGTAATCTCAATCCGTTGTAATTAGGTTTACCCCTTATTCGCCGCCATGACGGTCGCCGTCGGAATCTGCACATTCCAGTTAGTCCGTAACATCTGCATCAATCCCGAAGTCAGGTCCTCTATTTTTTACCCTTTTTAATTCTTCTGTTCTCTGTATTCTCATGGATTTCAATAGGATGATGTGTGCAGACAATTTTATGCCTGTATGAGTATATATGACAAGACAAATGAACATGGACGAATTTAACTCGTTGAATTTGGAATCTTGGGTTTTTGCTTTTACCTCTTATCTCAATCATAGACACTAGATTTTCATTTAACCCTGATAAATATGTCAAAGGTGTGTAAACTTGTTTGCTGCTATGAGCTACTTGTCTGAAGATTGTTGTTTTGCATAGGAGATGTTGCAAAAACCTTCTTTGCTGATTGGTCTTTAGGGCAGATATTTATTTTATATATTTTTTTTTATTGTAATTATTCTATATTTGTCCTAATTTATAAATTTAATATATATTTTTTATTTTATATTATATGGTTGAGAATTAGATAAGGTTGGATATGAAATTTGATAAGATTAGATAAGAGTTTTGATGAGGTTTTGGAGGAGGAGGAGTTGAGAAGGAGATGAGGAAGGGTTTTGATGTACTAAATATACAAATATACAAAGAGGGGTTGAGAAATCTCAACTCCTCCCCTTTCTCTCCTCTCCTCGACCCCAAAATCCAATCACTCCTCAATATTTCATGGGCCGTGTTTGGTGTGCTCTTTTGAAGAAGGGGGATAATAGCTTCTTCTAAATAGACTGTTTTTGTTCATACTTAAGAGTTCTATGACCTTATTCTTAGTACATTCTTTTTCTGGTCCTATGCAAATCAGAGTGAACAAACAGGATAGAGCCGCCGGAGTCCTGGAGAACTTCGCTGAGGGAGAGAAGTATACCGAGCATTTCTTGAGGAAGTTCGTCCGCAACAAGCCCACAGAAATTATGCCATCAATCAACAAGTTCTTCACTGACCCGAACCGAAGCTAAGATGCTCTACATGAATGAACTACACATTAGTTTGGGTACCACTGTAAACTGTGTTGTTGTTGTTACGTTTGCCTTTTACTTTTTTTTTTTTATCTGAGAAAGTTTGAAAACAGTGGTTTGATGAAATAAACTGTACTGAACCCGAATTTGATTTCAGTCATTGTTGAACTTCTGATGCTAGTCTTTGTACGTCCGATTGCTTATGTTGATGGATATGTGAATTGACTCTCTACAGTGGAATGTGTTATCACTTGAACGGAATTCGATCAATTTTAATATCTGAAAGAACTCACTTCTTCTAGTCATTGTTTGTACCATGATTTCTCTTAAGAGGTGTACAGTTCAATCCTTCATATATATGTATATATATGTTCCCTTGTTCTATCTCAATTATCTTTTTTTAGAGTTCTAACATGTAAGAGTAGAAGATTCATTTGATATCAAAATTGGTCCAACAACAGTGCTCTGGTTCATGGCCTAAGGACGGGTGTGCTGGTTATAGTGGAGCGAAACTCTAATTTTTCAATTTCCAACAATACTATTGCTGCTGATTTGTTATTTAAACTCTTAGAGTTAGACAATTTATTGTGGATTGATCCCCGCAGCTTTGAAGAAGGGGGTTTCGAGTTTTTGGTGCAGGCATCTTCCCTCACTCGTGGCCTCCACTATTTCAGTTGGGTGTTTATTTTTCTTAGTTTTGTTGTTTTAGTCTCTGGTGATTTGCATTCATACCGTAATATTTTGCTTCTTTGTCTTTGAATTGTTGTGGTTTGGAGAAGAGTTGATTGACAAGGAAATTTCTAATCTTGCGATGAAAGAGACTTTTAAAATAGTCTTTGTTCCTCTAGAAGTTCTTGATTTCTACTTTGCCGGGTTCTTTGCTTTTCAATGGTTATTATGATGTTAGTGTTAACTTTTAAAATTTCTTCAACATCAACTAATGAAGTATTGATTAATTATTATTGAAGTTTCTTAATTTATGGCTTTTCGTCTTTTGTTTTGTCTTGCCTCAAGTTGTGGGTCGAGTTCAAGATGTTCTTTCCAATTTTTTGTTCTTTCATTTTGATTTCTCTCTTTAGGGTGTATTGTTGTCTGCTTTGTTTTTGTTTATTAAGGAAGTGTTTTTATTTTTTAAAAATATATATATGTTTCAGTGTATGAAGTTTGGTTTTTTTCAAAAAAAAAAAAAAAACCCAACAAACTTCCAACTTCCAACTTCTCAATCTAGTATATATTTAAACCAGTTGGATTATGCTCGACTAAATTAACAAGATTCTGGTTGTATTTTCATTTTCATTCATTATGTCTATTTGATTTATTGTTTTTTTTCTCTGTTATTGTTGGCATGCTATGTTATGTACAAATATGCAACAGTAGTACGTAGCATAGTGATGTCCTATACCATTGTAGGTATTGTTGGAATATTTTACAACATAATGTTAACAGTCGTTAGCAAACGTGAGTCGAGCCTAGTAGTTAATTAGTAATTAGCAGCATCAAATCTTCGATCTCCAAATATAATATACTAAAAAAAACTGTCATCACATGACCAAAAGTCTTCATTTCCTCCAATTTCTGCAAAATGACCATTGCATACTACACCACTAGGATGCTGACTTCAATTGAGATGCCTATGAAACAGATGAGTCAATTGAATTCATGAGTGTTTTCTTTAACAATAAACATAAAATACAAATAAACTCAATAGGTGAATAGAAAACTGATCCCTATCATTGCCTATAGCACTATTCTTTCCCAATGTGCATAAAAATTCCCCCACTTCTTGTATTGCACATTAAAATGCTTACAAAAAATGCGGTTTGAAATAATTAAAATGGTTTCTAACTTCAAGCTACAGGAATTAATCGACAATGATACAACAGAAAACTGATTCCACAAGGCATGAAATGCTCTTTCTACTGAGCACTTCAGAATGAACAGCCAGCCTAGGGGAGGCTGTGCTAATAATAGTAAGAGGAATACAATTGGATAGAACATTGAATGATGGTGAAGATGCCCAACCTCGATGTTGGAACTTCGACCTGTATTTGTTTCAGAATATCGGAAAAACGAGGTTAGAAAATCAGGTGTTGCGACGGAGAAAACTTAAGGAGGAAATAGCTCAGTATCCATAGATGGAAAGCTAGATTGTGCTGATCTCATTCCTCTTAGTAAATCCTTAGCCGTTTCCTTCTCCTGCAATGATAGACACCAGAAAGAAAAATAGTTGTTGAGTGAGACTTGAATTACATGTTGCCATACGTCAAACGCGCAAAACAAATAATACTCACCGGACCAGTGTAATCCAAAAGCCGTGTACAATAAACTTCTGCTTCATCAAATTTCTTTTGTGTTTTATAGTATGTAGCAAGAAAAAGCAGAGCTTCGACCATATTCGGTCCTTCCCTTTCTTCAGCTTCCATTCTCTCTAAATCCTTCTTGAAGTAGAATGCTGCCTCTTCAGACTGCCCCAACGCAGAATGCAGTTTAGCCAACTGGTGTAGAGCAATTGCTTCTCTATCATTACAATTTGCAGCCCTTCTGTAACACTTGATTGCCTCCTCCAGCATGCGTAGTTGTTCGCTTTCGTAACACTGAGCCATGGCAATCCACAACCGAGAATCGTTGGGCTGCAAAAATACTGATTTCTTGAAGTAATGGAGAGCATAAAAGGGCATGCCCATCATTTCATAAGCTTGCCCTAATCCATACCAAGCTCGATAATCACATGAATTTATATCTACAGCCCTTCGATAGGCATCAATAGCAGCAGGAATGTTCTTCATCTCCACAAATTCGTGTCCCATCAGAGTCCAAGCAGTTAAATAATTTTTGTTCAATTTGAGTGCCCTTCTGAAATACACAACTGACTTCTCGTGTTGTCCCTTCAAACTATAGTAATTTCCAATAATGCAGCAGGACTCAGGTCTATACTTATCTGTCATGAAAACTCTATGAGCAAGATAGCTCAAGGCAGAGAAACATTCCTTTGCATAAAGCACATTTGAATACATATCCATGTCTTCCACCCGATATGGGTCATTCCGAAGAAGTTCTTCAAATATTGCTTCAACTTGATCAAACTCCCTCAAACTATATTGGGCTTTTGCAATTTGAGCTTGTATGTAGTTACTAAAACTAAAAGTACCTTGTAAGTTCTCATATTTTGCCAAGGATTCATTATGCATTCTAAGTTCTTGGTAAGCACTGGCAAGAAAAAAGTCCTTCATCCAATGGTTATTGAGATTAAGGCTGTTCAGTATGTCAATAGTAGTGCACAAGGATTGCAGCTCTGACCACGCACTCCAATTCCAAGGATAGCTGTTCACTGACTCCACAAGAGCTGTGCGGGCGAGATTTTCATTGCCTTTTTGTTTGAGTACAAGTCCATATAAGTATAGTCCAAACGGGTCAACTGTGCCATTTTTTCGAAGGGTTGATAGTTCCCTTTCCAGTGAAACCAATTCTTGGTTTGCAGCATCGCTCTTACCCAACGATCCCTCAAGTTCTACTACCTCTTCTTCTTTCCGCTTCTCACCAGCCTACACGAAGTAAGATGCCAGTTGTCAGCTTGTGCGAGGGCTTTTAAGTTGAAGAAAAATAGAACGGAAAAATGAAGAGAAGAAATGTGTGTGTGAAGTATACAGATAATTAAAAGTACAAGCAATGTCAAAACATTCATAATAGGATGGAAGAAAAGCCTTGAACCTTTATCTGCTGGACTCTGATTACTTAAATGAATATGTTATTGAACATTTCATTCCTGTTTGGGCATTTAAATTTACAAAATACGTTTGTTTTTTAGTTCTGTTTAGGGGTGTATTGAGAATAATAGTGAGGGAATTATGAGGATTTAGTACTGTGGTTTTGGTTAGACTTGGTCTAGGGGGAGAATTTCAGCATCTTCTAAAGTCAGATTGTGAATATATAATCCCTTGATACCCAACCAGTGCAACAACTTAACTGAGAGGTTATGGTTGTTGTTGAACTTAAAAATAAAAACCTTGATAATTGAATAACTATCAATTATCCAGAGTTATTTCCCATTTATCTTGTCTTGTGTTATTTTGTGCATTATTGACAGGAGAAGTGCGCGGATACCTTACAAATTGGGAATAATAGTGAGGGTATAATGGGATATTAGTTATGTAATTTTGGCTATAAATAGTAAAGTAAGAGTGGTAGAAAATAGGTTATATTTTGGGTGAATCAATCTTTGGGATTGGTTGTAGGAGAGTTCTAGTCCTTTCAAATGGCTGTGATATTGTAATTTCGTTTTTGAGGTTGCAATAGAGCTTTCATATATTTTCGTAGTGTTTTGGATTGATTTCTGGAATTTGATATCTTACAACATTGAAGGAATTTCAATAAGTAACAATATATTTAGAGCTTCACCTGCAAATTTTTATGTACAACCATAAACTATGGTTGCTGTTCTGACATGTGAACTAGAAGTTCTTAAACATAAAATTCTCTCTATGCGATCAAATCATAATGTTTGTGGATTGAAGTTTTGATAACATACTTTTTTTTGACAACTGGGAAATAGGAATTGGAGCTTCACCCCACTACATACCCAAGGGCATTCGTGCCCGTCCTAAGGCTGGATCCCGGAGACAAATGATTTTACAATTAAAATTACTCGTGGGTTTCAAACTTGGAGACTTTAAAGGAGTATACCTTAGAAACTCCAACCTTCTACCAATGAACCCGCCCCTTGGGGACCGATAACATACTATTTTAAAAGGACAAATCAAGAAATGAAAACCTTGCAATAGGTCTTATCCAAGTGATAATTAAGCATACACAATCAGAAGGATATTCAGGACAGTAACCAATCTTTTCTCCACTGTTTTTCTTTTGGAAGCTACTTAAATATATAGACTGAGCCATTTCTCTTACATTCCTCTACTTGATTTCTAACCAAACAGAGCTCTACAAATCTGGGCAATCTGTCAACAGAACAAAATTTAAACATATAGTAGACATCATAGCAACTGAATGTGTATGGACTGATGCAATCGCATGAACTAGACTTTAGCTGATTTAGTATTCATCCATTAAGTCTGATTATCTTATGAAGAAACATAACAGTGACTCAAAATCACAATTCACAAAAAAAGATTAAAACGGTAAAGAATAACTGACCAAATAAAGAGCATACAGCCTCAAGAACACAGATTTCTTTCCATTTTGTTCTCGAAGAACATGAGCAGCCCTCTTGTACTCCCGACAATCGAAATACGACTTGGCCAGAAGGTAAAAATCACCATCCACATCCGCATCCTCCTCCATCACCGGAGTAGATATATAAGACACGCCAGCAATCGGAGTCGAACAACCCTCATTCGTGTGAAATCTCCGACGAATACTTGAACTACCACGCTGAAACCGAGTGTTTGAAGGTGTAAACTTAGCCGGATCTTGCTCAATACCCACCAATTGCTCTGCCGCCCTGTGAAGGAAAATGCATTGTCAAAAACTTCAACGAAATCCTTTAGCCTTATTACAACATACAGAAATTAGTCGTACTGTAGATCGTTAAGAAAAACTGAGATACCAAACTTGAACTTAGATTAATTCCAACGGTTGCAATTAAAAACTTGTCATATATATTTTATTTTTTATTTTTGGAAATCAGAAAATCAGAGCTTGTCTCCTAGGCCAGGCATCGGGAGACATCGAAGGAATGGAGATACGGAACTTGGGACCTTCAGCAGACCACACCTTCAAATCTGAAGCCTTGGACCAGGGGCCACCCTTTAAGGACACTTATCATATATATATTAACAATATAGTTCGACAATAGAGCAATTATCCAGTAACAAAAACACGATTCAAAATCACCAATTCCTTCTCTCCCGCTGATTTCTCAGAAACCATACAACAGTAACATCTAAGCTCCAAGAAAACGGACTACCAATATCCAAAATTAATCACATCAACCCTAAACACTTCAGCAGTTGAAACAAGATTAAACGCAAAAAAAAAAGACAGATCGGAAGCACCGAAATAGAGACAGAAATTTTAGGGCTATAAGAAGTGTACCATTTAGAAGCAGAATAGAGACAACGATCGCTAAGCTGCCGAATTGCAGTACGAAGCTCGTTTCTGCAAATTTCTTTGGAAGTCATTGAAGAATCTCCGCCCTTCTTGTTTCGCTCTTTTCCTTGTAACTCAAACTTATGCGCCTTTTTCTTCTGTTCGTTTTCGCCCCCACCACCACCACCACCACCACAATCGGAGCCTCCGGTCCCTGCCTGCCCGCCCAAAGTTTTGAAATGAATCAAAATTCAACTTCAACGTCGCCTCTTCCGTGTTTGTTTTGTTCGTTCGTACCCATGGGCTATAAAAGCCCACTTGCGTCTTAAAGCCCAGACTCCAAAATTATTTGAAAATATCTCTTTTACCAAAAATTATATTTTTAGTCTTCTTTTAATTTGATCTCTCGATTTTAAAATGAAAAATACTCTCTCGTCGTAAAAGACTACATAAGCTCTACTCATCGATGATGTAGCCTCATTTAGTGTTATGAGTAGAGAGGTATTTTTCTATTAAAATTTAATACTTTTTATAATGTTCAATTTTTAGTTTTGTATATTTTTTAGTTTACTTTTATTTTATATTTTATTTTCTTTTAAAATTAAATAAAAAATTAAAATAATCACTTCATTAATGTATTAAAATTTAAAATTAATCTATTTATTATTTTAATCAATATTATGTAAGGTAGTTAACGATCTTATTATTTCATGGATCATAAATGAGAAGTACCAATATTACAAATAACAATGTTTGATTTTGAAACTTAGTACTAAATTAAATGTAGACCGGAAAAAATGTTTCAATCGACAGAAAATGCACCCTTGACACTACCGTTTCAAATGTGGGAGTACAAAAAACAAACAATTTAATGTGGGTGCACAAAAAACAAAGAATTTGGATAGATTGCATATGTTAAGAAGGTAATTAGTTTGAATTTGAATCTAACAGCATACCATTTTTTTTTTTTTAAAGGAAAATGGTAAGAAGTGGCTAGATTATGAGAAATAATGGGGAATGTTATTACTTTATTTAAATTCATGGATAAAAAAAAGAGAGAGGAAAGATAAATATTTTCTACTTTAATTAACCTTTAATGATGTTTGAATTAATTGTTTAACAAAATTTTTCCAGAAAAGCCACCAACCATATATGTGCCATTAATATAATATGATATGTACAAAATATGTGTCAACAGTTAAACGATTGTTAAATATATATATACATATATATATATATATTTAATCGTCGTAGTCATCCCATAAAAAAAATAAATTAAACATAATGATTCGATTATGTATAGAATTTGTGCTAACAGTGTTTAAAATATATACAAACTAAAATAAATAATAATATTATTTAAAAAAAGTCCTCAAATATATTAAAGAATAATTTGAAAATTGGAATATAAATAAATAAAATGACATTATTTTAAATTATAAAAAATCATAAATGTCATATCATATAGAGAATAACAAATCTATTGTACGACTCATTTATAAAAAAACTACATCTAAACAAGTTATTATCTGCAACTACTCAATAACCTATCACCTTCAAACAAATTATTAATATAATCACTTTACAGATAATCACAATCAAACAAGTTATTAATATAATCACTTTATCTAATCATGGCTCCATCAAAAAAAAAATCCAATTGCAAGAAAACAGTGGCGGGTAAATATTGAAGTTCTAGCTTATTTTAAAATATTAGAGGGTTGCTCTAAATAAATAAATATATATATATATATTAGAAAGGTAATATAAAATAAAAATGGAAAGAAGAGAAAAAATTCAATTGATCCAATGTTTACAAAATTTTTTAAAAATTACAAAAGATCCGCCCAAACTCGGAAGAAAAGTCCCTCCACTTCTGTCTCGAACTCTCTTCTTAATCTCAACGGTCCAGATTCACTCTCCCCCTCTTCCTCATTTCTCTCTTCCCTCCAATTCCAACCCCTTTTTCCCGCATATTTTCTCCGTCCTTTTCGAGATCTGCGGCGACGACGACTTCATGGCGCCTCTGCCATCCTCTTCCGCCTTACCGGATTCTTCTTCTTCCCGGCACCATGCTTATAGTAGAAAGCAGAAATCCCTTGGTCTCTTGTGCTCAAAGTATGATTCTCTTTTCTCTCGTTTCAATCCATGCCTTTTTGTTCGGTGATTTCTAGCTGTTGATTTGTTTTTGTATATCCTGCAGTTTTTTGAGCTTGTATAACCACGATGAAGTTCACTCGATTGGGCTTGATGATGCCGCGTCGCGATTAGGTTTAATTCTAGTTCGAATTCGTTGTGTGAAGGCTTTAGTTTTTTGCTTCGTCTGAAATATTGAGGGTTTTGGTTGGTTCAGGTGTGGAAAGGCGGCGGATCTATGATATTGTGAATGTCTTGGAGAGCGTCGGGGTGGGATTTTATGTTTGTTTCTTTTGTGAAGTTGTTTTTCTAGATAATCTAATTCTTTTTTTGTCCTAATTTAGGATAGTGTTTTCCTCATTGTGATTTAGGTTCTCTCTAGAAAGGCTAAGAATCAGTACAATTGGAATGGGTTTGGCGCAATCCCTAAGGCCTTACATGATCTTAAGGTAGGTTGAATCCGGTTTTCTAGGGGAAATTGGAGTTGGGTTGGTTTCGTTTCGTGTTAACTTTGTTTTAAATTGTTTGATAGGAGGAGGGGTTGAAAGAGAATTGCAGTGCTAACGATTATGCAAAAGTAAGCTAATTCGTGCATATAATTTCTTGATGTGAAGTTTCCTCGTCTTACATTTAGTTGCATTCAGGTCTCGGATGATGAAGATGACGATGAAAGATATTCCAATCCAAGTGGAAGCCAGAACTCCACTGCCACTGTGCCCAAATCTTCATCATCTTTAAAATCTGGTAGACACTTTTCTTTGTACTTCGATTGTGTCGAATTATCTTTGGGAATTGTTCATCTGCCTGTTTTTCAGTTTGAATTTTCTGATTGCTTGAATTGATACTGTGTGATTAAGTTGGCTGTTCTAATCTCTACCCTCATATTTGCATATGCAGACAATAGGAGGGAAAAGTCATTGGCGCTGCTGACGCAAAATTTTGTTAAGCTATTTATTTGCAGTCATGTGAGTGAAAAAATGACCTGCCCTATCTTTTATTTCTTTGTGGATGATTCTCTGCAAGTCTGTTGATTGACAAAATAAATTTTGGGCATATAGATGAATATGATTTCCCTCGATGAAGCTGCAAGGCTCTTATTAGGAGATGGCCACAATTCAGCAGTTATGAGAAGTAAGAAATTCTAAACCTGGTTGTTAATCGATGTAATAGCTTCTTATCTAATAAAAAACATATTTGTTAATTTTAGAATGTGAATAACTTCATTTAGTGGTCTAGTGATCAAAAGTGCGCTTTAGGGAACTAAGAGATGATGAGTTCAATATTTTGTGATTACATACCTACGAATTAATTTCTTGCGGAGTTTCTTGACATTCAAATATTGTAAGAATAATTGAGCTGCGTTTAAGTTGGTTTGGCTTGGACGCCCACGTCATGTGTATATATATGTATATATATTTAAAAAAAAAAAAGAATTTGAACTTGGAAAGTGCTTGATGATAACCCATCTCTAATTATATGCAGCAAAGGTGAGGCGGCTATATGACATTGCAAATGTGCTGTCTTCCATGAATCTTATCGAAAAGGTAGCACATTCGTGATAACTCAAGCTATATGATGTATTGATTTATGCGTGTTGTTTTGGCACAAGGTTTGATTTTTTATTTTGAAATCATATGCAGACCCATACAACTGACACCAGAAAGCCTGCATATAGGTGGTTGGGAGTGAGGGGTAAAATCAAGAATGAGCCTACCGTTCTTCCAGAGTCCAGAAAAAGGGCATTTGGAACTGACGTAACAAATGTAAGTTATAAGAAGATTAAGGCTGAAAATTCAGCTTATTGCCTCAACCAAAAGCTAGTGCAGTGTGAGAATTCTTCGCAAGAGGACAGCCAAAACAGTCAGGATCAGGAATGTGAACGAACTTCCAAGAGCTATCAATTTGGACCATTTGCTCCTGTTACAGTAGCTAAAGTTGGTGTCTCGGGCAATAACAATGTGAACCGGACTCACGATTGGGAAAGCCTTTCCTCAACATTCCGTCCTCAGTATCACAACCAAGGTAAACCCCCTAATTAAACACAGTTGAACAAACTGCTGCTTTATTTTGAAATGCCATAAGTGGATCTGAATGTCCAAACGCTGTTCACCTTTTCATATCTATTCAGCGGTTCTCTTGATTTACAATTTTCAATCATACTTCAGCTCTCTTCACATGCTTGATATTGGAACCTTTATTGGTCAATATTAGGTGACAAGAAAATCTTCAAACTTGATGCAAACTAATGTTGTGGTGTTTGTTCTTGGAATCATTCAGCCCTAAAAGAACTTTTCTCCCATTACGTGGAAGCTTGGAAATCATGGTATTCTGAAGCAGTGAAGGAACCTATACAAATATCTTGATGCGCTTTGTTTCGTGCTCGAAATATTTAATAAGCTTACCTTGATTAAGTGGAGTTTCTACTTCAGTTATGCAAAAAAAGAAAAAGAAAAAAAAGATCTTTTCTTGGTTGCATTTTCTTAATGCTCGAATTCACGAAGGGAGTCACTTAGAAGGTGCAAAACGTTTCCAGTAGGTTCAAGTTTGTATTATTCTGAAAAGAAGCCTAACATAGTTATTTATTTATCATCTTTATTCTCAGCATGTTCGTATCTTATTGTACTTATTTCCTTTCCCTTACAGTGTTCAATAAATTTGGCGACTTTTCCTTCGTGAACATTGATATCCAATTGGAACCAAAATGATATACATATTGGAGTTTTTGTCTGGAAATCTTATGTTCTTGTTTGTTTGTCGACATCATCCTAGGTTTCTGGATGCGATTCTTGTGAAAGGAAATGAATGCAAAGATAAATTCCAATCACAGGAGTTGGCTTAACGATTCTGGATGCTCTTCTGGTACTTGTTCCTTTTTTATCTACGGATCGCTATCTGTTTCTTCCAGTTGCTCCATTCCATTTGATTTCTGAAGTCCCACAAGAACTTTTCCCCTTTCATTCCGCTGAGGAAATAAATTATGCAGAGATCGAGGGAGAAGTAGATGCAATGGTTCAAAAGCAGTCTGTTTAGGAATGTTTATTTTTTTCCCTTTCAATATCACTGGAGTTTTGAATTTAAGCTTTTGGTCCTTATAGTTATGTGTTCAAATTGACATAGATTAATCAGTTGGTATAGTAACTAAAGTCTCACATTATGAAGTTAAAGGAAAGATCTTAGGGTATATAGGTGAGGGATAATATGGTATTCATTGATATATGGTCTTGGATGATGACTAAAAGTAAAGCTATGAGCGTTTAGGTTTGAAGTGGACAATATCGTGGCAGTGTGAAAATATTTGGATGTTTATTGTTCATTACATCAGTTTAACGAAGTAAATGCTTGAATTGAAACAACACATTATTATTGCATCCATTTTTCTCGATGCGTTATACGCTTTAATTCGAGGCCTTCTTCTCTTGCTGTTATTTGTTGTTTGAGGTTTGTTAGTAGTTTTGAACGACCTTGATATTAATGGTTCGGCTTGTTAAATTATATTTGAATTTTCCTAGATTGGATTGTTTAAGGATTAGTTGGATTTGATATCACACAAACGAATTGTTGCATTTCATTCTTCTTTAAGGCAACCATCTTTATCGAGTGGTTAAGAGTGTTTGAAAATTAAGAAATTTTAAGTTTAACACAGGGTAGTTGTCTATCTAAAAATTAGTTTTTTATGAATTTATTTGGGAGTTGTTTGTCTAGAAAGTTAGGTGGTTGCCTCAAGGATATAAAAAAGAAATTCTTTAAGGCTAAACAATATTTGCTCTACTACTTTTTTTTTTTATTACAATAATTGAGGGTGGGAGATTCGAACTTAAGACTTCATAGTTATTAAGCATATATTAATGTCGTTGAGCTACTATTATTGGTTTGTTAACATTAAATTGGTTGTCAATAATCTTAAATAATCTTAAATAGCATTTTGCATTTGATTATTTAGACTTCTAAATCTTGGAAGGAAAATGATACAAACAATTGTTTTCTTATGGCTAAAAAATATAGTATAGCCTAGTACAATAATTCGTCAAATATGATATTTGTTGATTATAGGTACAACTATTTCAACATTTGACTGTTTTTAAAATTATTTTTTGAATGTTATATGACATGCTGGTTAAATTTATTGGCAAATTACATAAACATAAGATCACCGACTTAGATCTACTAGGCCAAATTAATTGTCATGTTTCTAGAAGAAATGACTTCGCTTTCAACTTTTTTATTGAAATGAAATTTGAATTCCTGAATTTTGTTCTATACTTATATGGCCATTACATTTATTGGAGGAGGAAAATGACCTTGTTGGTTGATGCTAATTTTCCTTTCATTAAATATTTAATATCTCAATTATGTCCCATTCCGTAGTCACAATTTTTTTTTGAGTAATTCAGTAGTCACATTTTATATATGCCATTTTTTTATACAAAGAGAAATTTGAACTAGTAATCTCATGGCTATTAGGTTATACAAGACATGGTAGACTCTGTTTTTATTGGCCATTTTATATATACTTTAGGTTGTAATACATTTTTATTTTAGATATATTTTCTTAAAAAATATTCAACTTAAATCCTTAACCTTTTGGTTATCAAATTATGAATGATGTTAGTTGAGCTAAACTTTTGTTTTCATTTTTTTAATAATTAAATTGAATTATTTATATGTACATATTGATTTTTTAAAATATTGTTAAAGTGGGTTAAGTTAATTGGTATGTATTATTGACTTAGAGTTGTAAATTCGAATTTCTCTATCCCTAAATATGGTTATACTAAAAAAACGAGTTATACCCAAATTTATATAATAACTTTTAGATATGAATCTAGAGAAAAACTACAAACACTCCATTTCTAAATCCAATTCGAATAACTTTTCAAAAAAAAAAAAAAAAATCCAATTCGAATAAACATCTATGACCACAGGGCACAAAATTTATGGGTCAATTTTTTTTTTTTTTTTGAAAATTTATAAGATTGGTTAAATTGAAAAAATAAAAAACTATTAAACTCAATAACCACCAAACAAATAAAATTAATATGTTATTAATCCTTTCCGTGTAGTTTACATTTTGTTAATATATATATATATTCTAGTTTTAAAAATTATTCTGCGGGTGGGTTAAAACATGTGCCACCACATCAACATGTTCATCTTCTTCGCTCCATGTGAAGGGTTTAATAATTGACGACAGTTCGAGCAAAGTTCGAAGTAAATTTTGGCCAATTTCCATGTGAGTTTCTCTGTTTGTTCATATTTACAAATCGTACTATTTCCTCTTTCTTTTTCAAATCAAACATTTCATCTGCATTCTGAAAACTCAATAATCGCAAGAAAAAAAAAACAGAATAAATAAAACCCCCTTTCGATCTAATTCAAATCGATTTCAATTTCTCAGCCCGTTCTTCTTCAAATCGCAGCTTAATATACGAAAAATCTTACAGGAAATCGAAAAATTTAATCTAAATTTTGATTAGAAGTTGCCACTGCCATGTATGGGACAACATTCTGGATTTGGATAGGAATTCCAAGCTGTAACCAATTTGGCATTGTCTGGTAATCAAATCTGAACTAAAAACCCCCATTATTTCTATATTGTATTATTTCATCATTTATATTTTATCCTCAGATTTGTAATTCTCAACCATTTCTTTAGATTTATTTATACATGTTGCTGAAAAATTATAGAAACAACCCGTTCTGTTGGTAGAAGGCTGATGCGTGCAATTTTTGTCTCATATCAGATTGGGTAAGTTTATCCAAAAACTTGTTAGCAAATTGGGAATTAATGACGAATTAGTTGGGTTTTTTTTTTTTTTTCCAAATTGGGGTTTTTGTGTAAATTAGGTTGGGATTTATGAAAGCTGGCTGTTGGTTGGGTGGTGACCAATTGATGATGTGAGTTTGTTTTTGCTTACTATATTCCCACTTTAAATTCATACAATATTTTTCAGGTCAAGTGGCAATCACAACATGTTTTCCTTTAAAAAGTGTAGGAATAGTTTTATGCCAGCCATAACAAAAGTTCAAATTTTGTTGGGTTAAATTACAATTTTAGTCTCTCTATTCAATCCCTAAATTGTAGATTTTATATCCGATAAGTCTTTGACATATTCAAGGCTTTAAAAATTGGCGAGCCTATGACACATAAAATTGAAAGTTTTGTGTTCTATTAGATATAAAATTCAAATTTATGCCTAATGAAAATGTCAATTTTTAAAGTTTCAAATAGTTAGGGATTTATTAAACACAAAATTGCAAGTCCAGAGTAATCTGTGATATTTTTACAGTTTAAAAAACTATTAGACATAAAACTGAAAGTTTGCAGACTTGTTAGATACATTTTAAAGTTTGGTGACCTTTTAAGTTCAAACTTGCAAGTTTAGGGACTAAACTTGTAGTTCAATCATTTAGTTTTAATAATTGAAACAGATAGTGTTTGTTTGAAGAACTGTTTTCAAACTATTTCTTTGTTTTTGCTTTTAGAATAGCTTTTTGCAAGCATACTGTTCTTGCATACATTCAAACTACAATTAACAAATCTTAGATTTTAGGATAACGAAACTATTGTTAGGGGTACAATACAATTCTAACATCTCATAAATAATAGGTGAAGAAGATCTTTGATGTATAAGCTATGAAAATAACCCTCCACTTTAGTATACTGTTACAAAATGTAGGGACTCGTTATCCTATCACCATATTAAATGTACAATAAGTAGATTATTTTTGTACGCTCATTTAATATGCAAGAACAGTTATGACTATTTCGGTCAAGTATCATGGAAGTATTATGTTGGTTTGGTCACTTTTGTGAGTTTGTGAAAACAGTTGGAAAGTGAAAATCAGTGAAAATGATTTTATAAGAGCAAATAATGTAGTTTGTCAATTTCCTAGACGATTTTTGTGTCTTTTGTTATGTACTTTGGCATAATTTCCTAGGTTTAAAGATGCATACCCGAAGGCTGAAAGGATTACATTACAAATATATGTTCAAATCCTTCATGATGCATATTTTTGAAAAGATGGGGAGGAGACGTTTGACAAAATGCTAATAATTCATTCAACAAACAACATATATCTCATTGGGACCATCTAGATTTGTTCATTAGTCCTTTTATTATTCTTTTTCTACTGCTGCTGCAAATTGTCATTGTTATGGATGTATATCCTGAATTCTTGCATAACTTGAGAGTTTGTAATGTAACAGTTAATTGAGAAAAACTGAAGTTTGGCAAGTTGGTAGTGTAGGGATCAAAGATTCAAATGAGTGGAATCTAGCTTTTTTAATATATTTTTTCTTAAAATTCTTTTTTGTACACAGTATATTGTGGTAGTTGTGTTCTATTTTACATTTTCTTTAATCATAGTGAAATATGCTTTGTACTTTTTTTTCTGTTTTATTTTATCTTTTTCGATTATTATTATTGATTTTCAACCATGAATCATAATAGTTTGCTTCCAGTATTTTTTAATCATAGTTTTATATGTTCTGTACATTTTTTTTTTCATATTATTTTATCTTTGTCGATTATCATCAGACGGGCCTTAACCTAAGAATTTAAGTAAGAAGCTTCTTTTTTTAATTTTTAATTTTTTTATTTGTAGTTTAACTATAATTGAGGAAGAGGGGATCCAAAGCTATGACCTCTTGCTCATGAGAGTACATCGATGCTATTGCTGCTCTCGTTGGCGGAGCAAGAAGCATTCTGAGCTTATTTATGATTTTGTACCAAAACTTGGTAAACAAACAAAAAGGGTCGAATGAACAACCAACGATTTACATAGGATCTGTTTGCAAATTACCTTTTTTTGGGATTAGTTCTCATCCTTAGATCATTAGATGTAGTACTCAATCATTAAATTGAAAACACAAAGAAATTGTTTAATGAGTTGTCAAGGGAATAAAAGGTTCAATTCATGGTGACCACCTACCTAAGAATTATTTTTTTATAGGATGACTTAACATTCAAATGTTGTAGGATCAGACGTTATATCCCGTAATAATAGTCGAGGTGCACCCAAGTTGGCTAGAACAATCACAAATATCAAAAAGGAAAAAAAAAAACTAAAAAATGGTTAGATCATGAATGGGATAGATTAAATGAAACTAAAGCCTACCAGGTGCAAAAAGAAAGCCTTGAAAAGAAAAATACATGATAGGAACTCAAGGAAGAGGAAGAGGAAGAAATCAAGGGGTGCCAAGCAAAATGAAAGAGTACTAATTAAGAGAAGAGGAGCCAAACACTTGGCATCAAATGAAGGGTTCAAGGGAAGCAATGGGAAGTGTCCTTTAGCAGATGCACATAAAAAGCAGCTGTTGAAAAAGGACCTTCTTACCAAAAACATTTAATAGATTTCCCATTCAGTGGAGCACTAAAGGAGCAGCTGAAAAAGCCAAAATGCAATCTCTTGGAAAGTTACAAGCTTCACCCATGTGCTTTGCTCTATTTCCATCCTCTTCATCTCTTTTAGTTATCTTTCTTCTTCCTTTTTCTTTCAAAGTATTACCACCCTAAAAGTAAACAACTCTTGCCTAGTAGTCAAGAGAATCTTGAGGAGTTAAAGATGGGTTCTAATTTTTGGTAGCTGCCTATCTAAAAATAATTTCTTATTAATTTTCTTGATAATCAAATTTTGTAGGGTCAGACAATTTGTTCCGTGATAAAAATCGGAGTGTGTGTGTCAGAATCATAAACAAAAAAGAAAAGGAAGTAAACGTCTGGCCTTTTACTCTTTACCCTCACCTTTTTGCCTAATGTTTAACCATGCCCCTTTTCCACATATTGGAGTTGGAAGATGTTTCCTTTCTTGGGGCACATTACAACTCTGTAACTTGAAGGTCTCCACCTCAAAAAGGACATTTTGTTCTCTCTGACAAAGATAAAAGCCAATCTCAATTAACCATCTTACTGTATGAACTTTTGGCTGTAAAACTATAATTAATTATTATTATTATTTTAATAATATTCGTGACTGTCTGGGCCAGCTTGTGTGCACCTCGACTAATGTCACAAGACATACCGTCTGACCCTACAACATTTAGATGTCAAGAAAATTCGGTCATTAGTGAATAAGTCTCTCATCATATTAGCCTGAGTCAAGGTAGTTGGGGCAAATATCTCTTAATTCACGAATTAGTCAATATTATTGTACTCTCAAGGTTCTTAGGATTAAGTCCATAATCCCCACCTAGAAAGTAAGGACAAAAATAATAATTAAAACAAGATAAAAATATCATTTCTATCAACATTCTAAGGCCATAAATTTTCAAGTCACAAGATTTATGATATCCTTTTCCTTTTTAATTATTTTCTCATCTTATTGTTGTCTGTCGTCAACTACAGAACATCATCCATGATATAGGAATGTTTAGTTTATCACTAAATACATAAACACAAATAAATTTTCCTATTTACCTTTCAGTAACAAAAAATGGAGGAAGATACATTATTATACCTTCAAGATTTCACACGCTAACTTTTGATGCCCATTTTCTTCTATAGAACTTAAAAGATCTTTTCAAAATTTACGAGACACTTCCTTTTCTAATGAAAGGGAATATATGAAGAAACAAAATACCTGTCGGAGCGAAGCTTCAACTTCTCGAGTTATAAAAAAATGAAGAAACAAAGGACCAGAATGGAATTAAAGGAGGCAAAGGAGGAATATTTAATATTTTTGTCCAAAATTAGTTAAAACTTTCATCAGGCATAGAGGAAAAGTGGACATTTTTGGGGAAAATTAACCATTTTTTCCAATTAACCTCAATGATTTCAAAACACTTGCCATTTAGCCTATTAAGGCTGCCAAGTTATAAAGCTATGTTCCAAAGAAGCATATGCTATTATGTACATTAATTTAGAGTATAGACTCTTGATTTTTTTCTTTAATATTATATTATCAATTGAGCTTTAGTGGGTGAAGTAAAGAATTATCCCCAAATCCTACCAGAAAATAATTCAAAATATTGTGAGAGAAGGATCCCTTTCAGTTCCAACCTTTCCCCTTCACATTTTTTAATTGAATGTGGAATATTAATGCCCCTCTTAGCAATCAAATCTTACCAAATTAAAGAAGAAAAAAAAACCCAAAAAAACCAAAAAGAAAACCCATCAAATATGGATTCTGATTATATTGATCAAGTTGTCTTCCACTTTAAAGCACCAGAACAGAAAAAGAACAAAAGAATAGAAATTTAATCAGATATTCAAGACCGAAACTTCCTAATACTAATCCTGATTAATTGAATTGCTGATTTTAAGGAAATAGGGGTTGTCCGTTTTCTTGGAAGCTGATATTTTGTTCATGGAGAGGCCCCAGAAGCCATCACTTTCAATAATTGATTCCAATAGCTCCATTAAATTGATTTCTCGGCCAAAATGGATTAAACCCATCCCATGTTTCAAAAGGCTATTGAGGCTTACGCTTTGAGGCTCGCTTCAAGGCGAGACTCTAACTTTTAACCTCGAGTCTTACGTCTCTGATGGATCATAAGATGCTTATGCCTCACACAGAAGAGGCTCACGCCTTGATGATAACGCTAGAATAACTAGAAGAATAGTATTAATATTTTCCATTCTTATAATATAAGGGTTTGAACCATAACAATATAGATTTCTCTTATGGACTCTTTTGTTAAAAAGACACAATTGTTTCAAAATTGTCGGTTAATTTTGATCATTTGTTGGCTTATTTTCCTCTAGCATCTGCTTTTGGAATTCTTTGTTGTATTCACTATAGGTACTTGGAGAATTCACTTATGTTTCATTCATCAATGAAATTGTTTCTTATTCCAAAAAATTCAATCCTAAAAGTATTGGTGTTATGTTTTATGTATTTTTATGTAAGTATTATGTTTTACCATACATGTTTACACAAATTTAAATTTTTATAATATTTTTAATTAAAATTGAGGCTTACGCCTCATACCGCCTCGAACCTTACGTCTGGCCTCTTCAAGAAGAAAAGGCTTGAGGCTGCCTTTAACCTTTTAAAACATCTCAGATTTTGTGTTAGTTGAATGTTTGATTATGTTGATTCGAATATATAACTTAATGGTTAGGTTATTGGATCGTATATGATGTCATTGGAATTAAATTATCTAGATTTCTCCATTGTCAAAAGGAATTTGGGCCATGAATTGGTGGGTTGAGATCATATCTAAATGGGATGATGTTGTCCCCTAGGGGTGGCAAACTGGAGTAGCGCCTACCTAGACTTTGAGGGTATGATAATTTTGCTTTCAATCCTACAATGTTTGTATCTCGTTGCCACAGTCTAAAGATAGACCAATGATACCCGCTCTAAGTTTCGAGGTCATCAAAAAAACAAAAAAATCTGAATGGGATGATGTCAAATTCGAAGATGGTGAACCTGAAAGCTTATATGCATGGCCGATAGAGAGAAAAAGAGGTCAATTTGAAGCTTGTTTAGAACCATTTCCTAAATTTCATATTAACCAAGATTATACAGAGAGAAACAGAGTGGGCCATTTCTTGTCCCTCCCACTTTTTCCCAACACCAAAAAACAGAAAAAATCATCTATAAAAAGTTGCCCCAAAGTCATCATCTTCATAAACAATCAGCTCTTTCAAATGGGAATCATGGAACATCATCAAACTTTTCATAATTCTGATCAATTTTCTTCATCTTCATCATCTTCTTCATGTTTTACCACTTTCAAGGGCCATTCTTCATACATCTCTTCTCTAACTCTCGCCGGAAAATTCCTCTACTCCGGTTCCTCCGACAGGGAAATCCGATCATGGAAACGAAACCCATCACAAGAATTCGAACAGAATCATGAAGAGTTTCATAACATTACGGTTACGGCCGGCCATGGCGCCGTGAAATCGCTAGTGGTTTCTTCTGATAAACTCTACAGTGCACATCAGGACCATAAAATTCGAGTTTGGAAAATCGATCACCACCAAAAGTACACGCGCTTGGCCACGCTCCCAACGCTCGGCGACCGGACGGCGAGGCTTTTGACGCCAAACAGCCATGTTCGGATTCGCCGGCACAAGAAATGCACGTGGGTTCATCATGTCGATACAGTTTCAGCTCTAGCTCTATCAATTGATGAATCGCTGCTGTACTCTGTTTCTTGGGATCGGACCCTCAAAATCTGGCGGACTTCCGATTTCAAATGCTTGGAATCCGTTGCCGGAGCTCACGAAGATGCCATTAACGCCGTCGCGATCGCCAGCGACGGCGACGTGTATACCGGATCGACGGACAGAAGGATCAAAGTGTGGAGGAGAAACCCAGATGGAAAAAGGCATTTTTTGGTGCAGACATTGGAGAATCACAGCTCGGGAATCAATGCCCTGGCCCTCGCCGGAGATGGGTTGGTGTTATTTTCCGGCGCCGGCGACAGGTCGGTTCTTGTTTGGGAGAAGGAGGAAGAGGGTGGATTAATGGGGTTGGTGGGTGTGTTGAGAGGCCATTTTAAGGCCATATTGTGTTTGGCTGTGGTTTTGGATTTGGTCTGTAGTGGCTCTGCGGATAAGACGGTTAGAATTTGGAGAAGGGCCGTTGCCGGAAGTTATGTTTGTTTGAGGGTTTTGGAAGGGCATAACGGTCCGGTGAAGTGTTTGGCGGTGGCGGTTGATCGGTGCAACCAGAACGACATGTCGTTTGTGGTTTACAGTGGTGGTTTGGACTGTGATATTAAGGCGTGGCAGATTTGTGTTTCTCTTGTATAGATTGAGACTTTTTAGGGATTTGTGTAAATATTAGGGAAGTGTTTAGTACATTTTTAATTAGTATAATGTTTAATTATCATATATAAATTTTGAAAATTTATTGAATATCTTATCTACATTTTACTTGTAAAATATTTTTTGGCTTGATTTTATTAAGGTGCAAAGTTTCTCTTGATTTGAAATTATCCATAAAACAAAATATTGACACCCTAAAATTGAGGTTTTTTTATTTTATTTTAATATATGTATCATACTTGAAGTTTCTTTCTAATGTCTTTGTCCAAATTAACATTTTTCAAATTCATAAATTTATTAGACATTAAATTCCATTTTATGTACAATAGATCTTTAATTTTAATAAATTTTGAAGGCAAAATAATTTGTAAATATAGGAATTCATCATATACATTTTGGATCTAGTGTGGTTAAATTTTTTTTCGAAAACATAATACGTATAAACTTGGAAACCCTTCCATCTAATAATATAATATTAGAAGGAAAAGGTTGAATCGAAATATCAACAAAATAAAATAATAATAATAATAATAATAATTTGTAAGAGTCTTAAAAAAAAAAAAAAAAAAATTCTTATGCATTCTTCTTCCATTTCTGTTCGTTGATTTTGACAAGACAATAAAATGAAGATAAATGGTCATTACTTTTGTGCCTTTTAAATTAACTTGCTTTAAATTGTGGAAATATAATTTTTCTTCTTAAAGAATGATCGGGTTGCAATTTTAAAAAGTTTGAAAAGTACAATCCAGAAAAATTCAATACATCGTCAAACTCGTATAATTTCCGTTAGCATTTATGATGCATAAAGGAAGAAACTAAAATGGTAAATCTCAAAATCAAGAAAAGGCTTTAGAAACTAAAAACAATGATTAATTTGCACTAAAATAAAAAAAATATGACTAAAATAAGTATACACAAGTTTATTTATGGAC
The DNA here is from genome assembly GCA_037833695.1 of Sechiopsis laciniata. Lineage (NCBI taxonomy): Eukaryota > Viridiplantae > Streptophyta > Magnoliopsida > Cucurbitales > Cucurbitaceae > Sechiopsis > Sechiopsis laciniata. Next base: position 9,511,586 of record JBBMKA010000005.1, on the reverse strand, counting down.
TGAAATAAATATTACTTTAAATTGTGGAAATATAATTTTCAAATAAACCTGAAAGTATCATTTCTCAAAATCGTTGTGGAAAATAATATTTCGAAAAGTTTATTATAGAATAAGTATACACAAGTTAGCACATAATCAAAATATTATATGAAAAGATGCTATTTAGTTTTTTTTTAATAACTATTTAATTTATGGTGTTTGTAAAATAAGGAAGTTATAAAGCAAAATCTACTCCTAAAATCAAACCAAATAGATGAAAATTAATGCAAATTAAAGAAGGATAAGGAGAAGAGATACACACTGGATTAAAATAGTTCGAACTAGCCTATTCCACTGTTCAAAATATGAGAGAGATTCTATCATTCATAATTTTTCATTGATGACTATCAAGAGCTCTTAATGGGGCTAGAGTTTTTTATTCTCAAGGAAGATGGAAACTCAAATAAAGTTTTATATACTAGCTCATTTTACACACCCACGTAATAGTAAATTCATCTAACTGCACAATTAATTCAAGGTTCATATAAACTTACCATAAAAATTAAATACAAACATGTATAATTCAAATTAACATAATTTATAGCTAAAACAAGCTCAATGTCAAATCAGATTTAATCAGTGGGTCCAACCCATTGAAATTAATGGGAGCATTCTTTTTTAGTAACATGGTACACATAAAATGCTAAATAACTAACTAAAGCATATATCAATCAATAAAATAACAACACTTAATATTAGAG
>JBBMKA010000005.1:9484750-9495514 GCA_037833695.1 Sechiopsis laciniata | reverse complement strand
TATATATATATTTGGAAAGGATATTAATAAATTTCCTCAAAAGCATTTAAACTCCAAACCATTTCAAAGATTTAGAAGAAATTAATTATCAATGAAATAAAGTTAACTAAGTTTTGATGTCAAATGAGTAATACTCTAATGACATCATGCATAACATAGTAATTAGCTAGTTATAAGTTCAAGTCTCAAATGTGGTTAGAATAAAAAAAAAAAAAAAAAACTTTTATTTTATGAAAAACTATAAGTCTAGTATTGTAATTGAAAAAGAAAATTGTGTTTGAATTATTTTTTATTGAATTCAAAAATAATTAAATTTAAAGATTCCACCTTATAGTCATCAAATGTGAGTTGAGCTACTTTAATTTATTATTATTATTAGGTTTATATTAATAATAATTTTTATTATATTTCATCAAAATTTTCTATAGTATATAAAGATTTTTTTAAATAATGACATGCATATAAAATGTTGATAGAAATGTTGAGATATTACTAAAATTTAAACCCTTGGTTAGGGTTTTAGTATTTAATTAATTTAAGAAATAGCACCACTTGTTTGGAAAAAAAAAAGAAACAGACACCACTACATCTTAAAATAAAAGGGTAAAATCAGACTTTAAAAAGCACTTATTTAACACACATCATTAAAAAAAAAAAAAAAAAAAAAAAAGAGGTTGAAAAGAGGTTTTGTGGTTTGGTATAGTTGGAGTTTTGATGTAAGTGGGTTTAATTTGAATGCAAAATATTCCATTTCCTTACCAGAACCCAATAAAGCTCTCAAATGTTAAGGGATTTTATGTACTCAAGATACAGTCACAAACAGCCTTTTACTACCATCAATTAAAATAATAAGTATAAATATCCAATGAACACTAAACTTTTTTAAATTATATATATATATATATTCTTCTCAAGTTTCCCTTTTTACAGGTGAAAATGGAAGCTTTGGTGAATCCCAATTGTGCATATTCTCTATATACCCATTCCAATGCAAGAGGATGCAGCTTCCATTTGCTCTTCCATCTCCTATCTTTCTTTTGTTAGGTTGAATTTCCGTTTGATAATAATTTTGTTTTAAACTTCGAAAAATGTTAAATCGACAAAGTTTAGTTTTTAAATTAATAAAGTATAAGCATTTTAGTAAAATTACTATATGTGTTTAGATAAAGAGTTTTGGAAATAAAAGTACTAGTTATGAGAGATTTTGAGTGGTAATGAGGAGCTTAATAAAGATAAAACCTTGTATTAATTGAACTGTTAAGAATAATAGTGGCAGAACTCTTTGTATAAGTTGTGATCATATAGTTATGACAAAAAAGCTCGCATTTGAATTGAGGGGTTTAAACATAAAACTCTCATTGAGATATAATATTGAGGGTTATAAGTGGTAATTTTTTTTAGTACGATATAGAAGGATTTTAGGTACTGGAACCACAGATCTCACAGTTAGTACATTAAAATTAATTATGCCACTGAACTATTACTTTTGTTGGAGGTTATGAAGAGTTATAGTAAAAATGATATTGAATAGTTTATGGAGGTTTATGAAGGTTCAGAGAGGTTTATATAAATATATTATGAAAGTTTATATGAGAGTTTCTTAGAGCGGCTTCATCTCACCCCTTCACAAACCTACCATCAAAATAACTTTGAAAATTTCTTCACACATTTAATTGTATATAAAACGCTATCAGTCACATTGATTTGATTCCTCAAATTATTTTTCCTCATTGTACAAATTAGTGATAAACCCCCAAGTAACTAAAAATTACATGTTCAAGTATATTGTGTACTAATTTCTTGTATATGTGACGCAGACAAGTAACTAGACATTTACAAATATTAATTAAAAAAAATTTCAAAATACTTTCATGTAGAATTGAGGTGGAGAGGGTAGAGATGATTATAGGTTTTTTTTTTTTTTTAAATTTTTTTTTTTTTTTTATATATAGTTTAAACTAGTACTACTCTAAATCTTTGATATTCTCTTTTCCCTGGAAAATAATGAAGTTGACACATTTCCTTTATTTGAGAAAACAAGCCCTAGAAAGAGAAATTAAAGAATTTATTTGAGAAAACAAGCCCTAGAAAGAGAAATTAAAGAAGGGAACAAAAAGCTTCCAACTCCATCCATTTAATTGAATCTCTCTCACTCAAGAGAGAGAAAGTATAGTAATAATGATTATCTCTCTCTTTCTCTTTCTCTTTTTTCTTTCTTTATGTTCATTGAGAATGAAGAAAGAGATCATCATCATAGCACCAAAGGCCTTGGATTTTTCTCCAACCTTTCAAAGAAAACACAAACAAAATCATTATCATCATGATCCCCTCTTCTTCCTCCTCCTTCATCATCATCATCATTGCACCCACACCTCCATTTTCTTTCATACTCTTTCTCTCTCCACACCCACCAAAATTAATCCCAACTCTCAAAACCCCCATCTTCAAAATGAAGGGTTTACATTTCTTCTCTCTTCACCAAAAACAAAAACCCTAATCCTCCATGAAAGGATCTAGAGAAATCCTCTCAAAAATCAACAAGCTTGCTCTTTTGGGGAATCAAGCATCTTGGTCCGATTTGATCCTTCAAATTCATTTGATAGAGATCAATCTTCAAATACATCATCATCAACAACTTCAAGTTTTGATTGTTTATGTTCATCTTGCCTTCAATTTATATTGGTTAATTTCCCTTTTTCTCTTTCTCTTCTCAAGTTTCTTCCTTTTTGTCATATTATTGTTGATTACTTGTAGTAATTGTATTCTTAGTTGTTAAAGTTTCTGTCTTTTTGTGCTAAAACTCATCGATCCCATCTGGGTTTTGTTGTCTTTTATCATCATAAGTCAAAGAATTACACAGTTTCCTTAAATTTTCTATCTGGGTTTTTGTGTGTCTTTTGTTATGATTCACCTTATTGAAAATAAATTTAAAAATAAAAAACACAATTTCTTCTCTTTCTTCTCCATTGTGTTGCTTACTGTTGAATCTTGATGTAATCAATATCAGTTTCTGCTTTTGTTCCAAGCATTTGCAGGTCACGTTGAGAAGCACTTTTCTTTTTGGATTTTAGGGTTTGCAATTATAATGGTATGTTTTCATGATTATCGAGTTTCAATTATTTTGTTTGATGCAAATCATGGTCATGTGAATAAATCATGTGTGTACTTGTATGCATACATAATGACATACATCATAAACTTAAATTAATATGGATCTATGACAACAAATTAATGGGCGATTCAATCAACGCACGTTTGTTGTTCTTGTTTTAATTTTCATGTTATAATCTTGAAACTCGACCTAATTTATTTTTAATTCAATTTCACACGGAAAAAGGATACATCATAGGATCGGAAGCGAAATTGTGGGTTGCTTAGAAAATTAATACCCACAACCACTCCGAATCTGGGACTTTAAAGGGAGCTTATCCCAAAGTCTAGACATTCGACCATTGCGTTGCTTTTGGGAGACGTTTTCGAGAAATATTCATGCTTATCAGTGCAAAATTACTCCAAAATTTTGGCCAATGGATCACTGTAATAATAGTCGTTTATCACTTTGCTAATTTAGACAACTAATTAACTAGGACAAAAGTCGAAAATTGTGTTCATTGATTGTATTAGATGGTTGTTTCGTAAAATTAAGAAGGTGGGTATAAGCTCGTAGGAAATTAATTCTTAAGTAGGTGACCACCATAGATTGAATCTATTACCTTAAGCACTTCAAAGTCTTCTTTGACTACTTGAGCCACTTCATGATGATTGGTACAAGCACTAGAATAAATTTCTCATATATTATTTTGACAACCAAATATAATAAAGTTAGATGTTGTTTGGTAATTTCTAATTATTTTTCTTTTCAGTTTAGCTAGTTGTGACTCAAGAAGATGTAAGTTTTTGTAAGGAAAGAAATCCATCTTAGTGGTAAAGAAAAAATAATGATAGTACTTATAAAAGAAGTGTTTTTTATTCTTCATTAATTTTTTCAAAATCACTTTCAAAAAAGGAGGCAAAAATTTTCTCGAAGGTTTCTGTTTGTTTCCTGAGAAAGTGGTTAAGTGGTGGGAGCTAGCAAAAAAGAAAAACAGAGTTTGTTGGTATGTTTTACTATAAATTTTGGTTCGTATAATTCGTAGCCAAAAAAAAAAAAAAAAAAAAACTTTAATGATATCACATATAACTAATAAGTAAGAGATTATGGATTCCATCACCCATTCCAAATTGTTATTGAATTTTATATCTTTTTATTTGGTTTAATAATAAAAGTGGGGAACTTTTTTTCCTTTGAATTTTAGTGAGATAAAGCTGTCTTCTTTCTTATTTGTTTATGAAACTATTTTGAAAAGAAGAAAAAGGTGTTTATTTTATTTTTGTTTAAGGACAGGCTGCTTAAATTCAAAACATTTTCAGAAAATTTCAGAAGTGATTCTCCTTTTGATGGCCTGCTCACATTTTCGTATAAAGTTTGTTGGGTACAAAAATGCCATGTTTTAAATTCCCAATGGAATTTTGACTTGCATAAAAGATGTTTTCATTATTTGAATGGAAGGTTCAAATGTCCATTATGAACTTCTATTTTTTATCATTATTTTAAAAAAAAATTTATATTAGTGTTCAGGTTATTTTGTGCATACTTTGATTAATTGTACTTCACAATTGCATGATTTTACTGGCAAGAAACAAATACAATGCTAAATCCTAAATAGGTGGTTGCTTTGTAGTTTTGATTGAACGATATTAAATTGTCAAAATTTTCTTTGATTTTTTCCTCCAGTTAATCAATTTTGGACTCTATGTTAATACTTCATGTTAGTTTAGAAAGAAATTACAATATTTTTTAAATTTTGTTAGTACAACAATGTTAAGAATGAAAATCAAATCATCCGTTGAGAATTTAATATTGAAAAACCAACAAGTTCTTAGAATTAATTACATATGAATACTCACCCAGTTGATTTGGAGAAGAAATCAAAGTGTATATTTATTTAATGTAGATATTAGAGCCTATAAGATCCAAATGAATAAAATGTTCATTAAATAAGATAGTGTTCAACTCTTTGAGATCTTAATCAATATATCTTATTTATTAAGCTATATTTGAATTTTTGTTTGGGAAGTGAGTCCTAAATTTGCTTTGCCCAATAGGTCTATACAAGCAAAAGTTACATTGGTAATTCATTTGATTTAAAAATTAAGATATTATTTTTTAATTGAAACAGCAATGAAAGATTTGAACTATGTACTTTTTTAATCATTAAATTAAATATATTGTTGATACTATTTTCTTATTTGTAATTATTAAAAAAAGGGAGAAACGAAAAGAGTCAAATTAGAAAGGCTTGAATCTAAAAGAGCCAAATTAAAAGTGAGAGTGAACGGACCACAAGATTAAGAACAAAAAACAGAGAAGCTTTTGTTTTTGCCTTTTGAAATGTTACACAAGAAACATGTTGCAATAAAATCAAATTAAAGTTGAAAAGATAGTTGTAATTGTAGTCATGGTGTCTTTTGTTTACATTTCAAATTTTTTTGGTAAAATATAAAGTTCCCTATATTAAACAAATTTAATATTATAAGTGTGTGTGTGTTTTTTTTAAAATTTTTTCTCTTTTTAATTCAAGAAATAAATATTTGAATCTTTTAACTCTAGTTAGGATCTCACAAATTATCTCACATTGGAAAGTGTGTGAGTCCTACAAGCATTTATAAGAGATATGAGATACTTCCCTCATTGTCAATTGGTTTTGAGGTGAAACCCCATATTCTCTAATATGGTATCAGAGTCCATAAACTCCAAACGGGCATTGGTCCAATAAAAATGAAATCGAAATCTGTCTTGAGGGGGCATCTTTAGCATTTATAAGAGATATGAGTTACGTCCCTCATTGCCAATTGGTTTTGAGGTGGAACCTCATATTTTCTAATATGGTATCAAAGCCCAAGCCTAAATGGGTATCAATCCAATAAAAATGAAATTGAGATTCAATTCAAGATTGGTGAGCCCAAATGAAGCACCATCTTGAGGGGAATGTTAAGCATTTATAAGAGACATAGATTACTCTCCTCATTGTCAATTAATTTTGAAGTGGAACCTCATATTCTCCAATACATCGTGCTTACGATGTTTTAACATCATTTTAAAACTATAATATTATTATTAAAAAGAAAACATAGCATGCTATTTTTCTTCAGGTTGAAAATTCAAATTCATCCCACATGTGTTATGCTAAAAAAAGCCATTAAAGTATATAAAATACTAGTAATTATAATGAGAATATAAAGGGAAGAATTTTTTTTTTTTTTTTTAATTTTATATATTCGTGATTGTCCGGACCATCATAAATTGAACTCATCACCTTAAGCACTCCAAGATCCTCTTTGACCACTAGATACTTTATGACGGTTATAAAGTGAAGAACTCTAAACCCTAAAAAGGAAAATCCACATAACGAGGAGAGGATCACATTCTTATAAACAATCTTATAATTCGTAAATATCTTTAATTTTAATATAATAGGAGATTAAGGAAATCGAAAACTTAAATTCAAGAACCAAAAGGACTGATGGCTTGTATCGAAAGATTTAAAGGTATGTTGACTTGGTTGATTGATTGTAATCGAGTTCAACTCTACAATCATAAGTTTGTGATCTCCCTCTCCGATTTGAAGAAATATTTTTAATATTTAACCAAATTAAAATTAAACAAAATTTAAAAGAGAAAACTTACGAATTTAGTCAAATTAAAAAAATAATTATATATAAAAAAAATTAACGACTATAGTAATTGATATTAATGAATATTGTCATATATATATTTTTTACAATATTTTATTAATAATACATAATATTATATTAATGTGTATTTATAATAGAGTATTAAAACGTATTCTATTAATGACCATAGATGCAAATACTTTAAAGTTTAACTATATGTGTAATTAATTTTTGAGAACAACCCCATCTAGGATGTGTTTGTGCCACCGAAAATAAGAGCTAGAATGAGAATATGATAATCATTTCCTTCATCCAAAATACAAATAATCATTCTCATCATTCTAAACACAAAAAATCATTATTTTTCTTATTTTTCTTCTAATTCTCATTCCTCTCATAATCATTACATTCTCCCTTCTCCAAAATACACCCCTAGTATAATTTCCTATTTTAAAATTAGAGTAAAGAAAAAGTCAAGGTCGTTGCCTTTGGGTCGAACATTTAAAAGACTTGGGCCGTTCGAGAAGCCCATATTGAAAAAGCCCAAAAAAGGGCTCCATACCATCAGTGAACGAATCAGCTTCGAAAACTCTCGTCATTATGAAGAAGACGACGACGACGACCTGCAAAAAGAGGCGTTTTCAAAAACCAGAGCCAGTGGCCGATTCTCACTCAAATGAGCGTCGACCAAAATCAATCAAAACTGGCAATGGCTTCAATTGCTCAACCACTGAGCCTTATCCAGCTCATTGTTCTCCAACTTCAGACCAATGTTTGTCCGTACGCGACGATCTGTTGAATTTTCATGGTTTTCCACGAGAGTTTGTCAAGTATCGGAAGGAGCGAGAGAGGTTGAGCGAATGCTGCTCCGCCGTGGCCGGCGGTGGCGGTGAGGCGATGGAGAATGTGAAATCGGAGACCGTTGATGAGAAATCGGAGAGCGTGTTGGATGGGTTAGTGAGGACTGTGTTATCGCAGAACACTACGGAGGCTAATTCTGAGAGGGCTTTTGCTTCTCTCAAGTCTGCTTTTGCTACCTGGGAGCATGTGAGTTTTTTCATTTCTTTGATTGGCTTCTAGCGCTTTTGATTGGATTTTGGCTGTTTTTTTTTTTTTTTTTAATGTTGGAACCAAATGTTCTTGATCTCGATTATACTGTTGGTTTCTATTTGCATTGGATAATTGATGAACTAGGTTTAGGAACTTGAAACTGGATGCTCTTAGTTGTTTCCAATACTTCAGATGTATTACTTTTTGCTTAAGGCTTCCTTCATAAACATTTGGTTTTTTGTTTTTGTTTTTTGAAATTTAAGATTATTTTTACTCAAATTTACTTATGTATTTCATCTTTTCTTAAGAAAGTATATGAATGTCAACCAAATTTAAAAAACAAATCAACATTTTGGAAGCTACTCTTTTTGTTTGGTTTTTAAAAACATAGGTAAGATGTAGATATACGAGTAAGAAAAAATATATGGTGAAGTTCATGGAGGCATAAATTTCAAAAACCAAAAACTAAAAATAAAATAGTTATCAAACTAAATTGTTGGAGGCATAAGTTACCTGGATTGTGTGTGTTGTCTTTTGAAAAAATTTCGGTCAGTTTCAAGATGGACAAATCATTGAAATGAAGTTTGTCATGTTGCTGAAACTAAGTTGGTATCTGATATTTGAAGTGTTGCTTGACCATCAGTTTAGTAGTTTTTGCCATTTTATGTAGAATCCCACATCAGTTTCATTAAAAAATGGAAGTCTAAATTATAGTTTTCAATCTATAACTTTGTGTCTGTTCTGTTCTTGATCATATCAAAGTCATCTTTCATGGTATATGTTACATATAGTTGAAGGGCAAAATCGATATCTTAAATCTTATTTTGAATTGTTGACAGTGAGATTGGAGACTTGGAGCTTATATGACAGGAAGCCGTCAGTAATTTTTTTTGCTGAAATCATGAAGTTTGCCTTTTAATTTATGTACCCATATTTTTTGTAGGTTCTTTCAGCTGAATCCAAATGCCTAGAGGATGCCATAAGATGTGGAGGATTAGCACCTACAAAAGCCTCTTGTATTAAAAACATATTGAGTTCTTTGTCAAAGAGAAGAGGCAAATTATGTATGGAGTACTTGCACAGTTTATCCATTGATGAAATAAAGGCAGAGCTGTCCACTTTCAAAGGAATCGGTCCCAAAACGGTATTGTTTCTAAGTAAACAAACAAGCCTGTCTCCCAGGTCTAGGCCTTGGGACTGGCACGTGTTCCCCCGAATATGTAGGGGACAAAGCTCGGATTCTCGATTATCAGAAAAATGAAAAAGAAAAGAATGAATACAAAACAAGCCTGCATACTTCATTTAATTGTTTACCCAACACCTATATTTATTGGGATCCTTGTTGAAGGTTTCTAACGAAAGATATTTGTTCTTATCACATCTGTTGTGTCTATCTACAGCTTTCGCTTTCATTGTTCATAAAATTCTTCAATGTTAAGGCATCATAGATTATAAAATAGATTGCGTTGGTTTGTATTTTGAATGTCAAGTGTTATGAACGAGTTGATTGAATCATACAAGTTATAATTGACAGGTGGCCTGTGTTTTGATGTTCAATCTTCAGAAAGATGATTTTCCAGTAGACACCCATGTGAGTAATTTACGGAATTGCTATTAGATTCTTATTTCAGATAAGTTTATGATCCTTTTTCCTTACATCCATTGGATGATTTTCATTCTCTAACATGTTTGCAGGTCTTTGAGATTGCAAAGTTCATCGGCTGGGTCCCGAACGAGGCGGACAGGAACAAAACATATCTTCATCTCAACCAAAGGATCCCAAATCATCTCAAATTTGATCTTAACTGTCTTCTGTACACTCATGGCAAGCTCTGTTCGAAATGTACGAAGAGGACAGGCGCCCGGCAGCGAAAGGGATCTGAAGATCAATCTTGTCCCTTGTTGAAGTATTCCAAAATCCCTTGAATTGTAATTTAAATGTATTTACAAGAGTTTATATGAAAAGCCTCTAATCCTTTTTGTTTTGGCCCCTCAAATGTAGAAAATGCTATGCTACAATGTCTACATTCTGGAATGCTGTTTCTGTAAGTAAAATTATGCTGTTTTTGAAATACTTAAGAGTGGGGTGATTTTTGAATGACTAAATTGATGGCAGTCATAATCTTTTGACACCTTATCATGCTTTTATTTATTTTTTTTAATTTATAGAATTTTGGAAATTGATTTAATTTGTTTAGGCGACTTATAGTAATCGAGTGCTTTTATTTGTTAAAGGGAAAAAAACTTATTGAATGCTTTCTTAAAATTTTTAACTTGTAGGCCTAGAAGTCATATGAGACTGTACTACTTTAGGCCAAAACTAAACACACTTGTGCATGGATTATGTGGTAAACATTTTGTATAATTTAGCCTAGTCAATAATATAGTAGGTGGTTGGAGTTTAACTAGAGCTTTCTTTTCTTTATTCTCATTATTTTTTACTTCTAATTTTTGGAACAAATTTCAATTATGCCAGAAAATTTTGAAATGTTTTGTTTTTGCCATGAACTTCGAAATTTGTTGAAATTGATGTGACAAAGAATTTATAATAACTGGAAATATACATGATTTGGCATATTTCTTTTAAAGTAGAAATAAAGGGTAACAATATATATGTGAAATAAATAGTCATGCATTTCATTTTTATACATCAACTGTTAAAGCAATTTTTTAGCATCAAAAGGAGCCAGACTTCAATGATATCATGTATCACTTAATAATCAAGAGTTTATAAATTTAGATTTTCTTACTTCTAATTTTTGTTGAATAAAAAAAAAAACTATTTTTATCTTAAAAATTTAAAATTTTCAATATCTTGAAGCATAATTAATTATATATGTATATATGATGAACAAATCATAGAACACCATTTTCCAATAATACATAGTAACCACAAGCATTATGTACTAGATCAAAAGGTTGATATGAAACCCTTGGGAATTGAATCTAACAACCTTGTTAAAGAACAAGACCTTTAGAATTCAAACCCAAAAACCCCAA
>JBBMKA010000005.1:9456704-9479043 GCA_037833695.1 Sechiopsis laciniata | reverse complement strand
ATTTTTCTTCTTTTAAAGGGCTTTGATGCGTGCCCAAGGCTTTTAGATGTTTAATCACGCATTTGAAAACTTAAAAAAATAATGGTTTTATTTATGATTAGGGAAAAAACTGAAAACATAAACAAAAGCTTCATTTTCTTTCTTAAAATGCTTCGCAAATTTGGAAACATTATTTTAAAAAAATTAAGAATTAAGAAATAGGAATAGTTACCTTCAATTTCTAAAAGCTCTCCTTCGATAACAACTTTGAGTCTTTATTTTATAAAATTGTGTTTTTTTCATTACTCCACATTGATTTTTTTTGTTTTCTTTTTAAATTATTTCGGATTTTAGGCAAATTATATACTAAAAAGGTATTTAAAACTACATTATTGATTTTTAAAATCCGGTTTGGTTTTGAAATACATAACTAAACAATAAAAGTTTTTTTTTTTTTAAAATTTTTAGATTATAATAATTGAGAGGGGAAGATTCGAATCCAAGATCTTTAGTCATTGAATGTGCGCTAATGCAGTTGAGCAACAAATGGTTATCAGTGTCATCATTTGAGCAGCAAGAAGGTGAAATCTATTGAAAAACGTTGAGACAATGTATTATTGATGGAGATGACGAATAAGAATATGAAGTTGGAAGCTACATTGTAGCTCACTCAATCATTTACACATTCTAACTATAAATATGTACTAATCTAGATTTTAACCCGAGTCCATAGAGCTTACACCAATACTCTAACAATCCTTATCTTAAAAAAATGGAAACACAAATTGGAACATTAACAAAGATCCTAAATTGTTTGATAATGTTCTTGTTTTTTATTTCTTTTTATGTTTCTCATTTTTGTAAGAAATTCACAAAAGATAGTTGTTAGATAATTGTTTTGTTTAGTATTAAAAAACATTTCTAAAATCCAGTTTTCACATCCGAAAGATAGAAACTACAAAAGATGGTTTCTTTTTGGCCCTCTCCTCGCCTTTTTCACTTTACAGTCATCTATTTGGCTTTCTCTACCCACCTTTTCTTTTTCCTTTTTTTTTTTTTTCATTGTGTCATTTAAATTATGGCCGTGTATGCATTATTTTTAATTGTATTAAAAAAATATTAATGATTAATTTCACATTTTAGGATATACTATATATAATTAACGAGAGGCTCAACTTAAAATTTTTTTTAAAAAAAAAACAAGAAGCTCAACTTACATAAGGTATGAATCAATAATCAAAGATTATAGATTCAAATTCTCGATCCCAAATGTTGAATTTTTAAAAATAATTTAGAAAACTTAATGAGTACAATTTGTTTAAATTAATTTTAAAAAACATTTCACTTTCTGAAATAAATTTAAAATTCTTATTACAAAATATCATGTTTACTTTAATTACATTTCTGAAATGAACAATTATGTTTATATTTTGGTTGATAATTTTGTTTATTTTTCACAAGTCAATGTAAATTCGAATATCGACATGTTGCTAAAATAATTATGCATTTTTTCTTTCCAATTTTGTAAGATTTTTTTTTTTTTTTTTTTTTTTTGAATTCACAACATTGAAGGGAGAGAGCTCCGAATCATACTAGGTCGTAAACTTGTTATATTTTTTTAGTACAAAAAAAAAAAAAAAATTTATACTAAAATAAATAGAAACAATATATAATTTCCAAATATAAAAACATTATCAAATCCTATGGTTTTCTTGTATCTTATAAAAATTGATTTCTGAAATTCTGTTGCCGAAAATTAGGGAAATGCATAATATTTGTTAGAAACGAATGGCATATAATTCTTCTTCACAACCATAATCCATTTTTGAGGTTAAGTTATGTTCTAACTTTAGCTTTCTTGGAAGCCTATAAAATGGATTATTATTTTTCCGAAACATATCCATCCACTCGCAAACGTTAATAAGAATTTATTTCTTTACCAAAGATAAGAAAAAACAAAAATGGCCAAGAACATGATTGTAGTGTTTTTTATGTGCATTGCCCTTGTGGCTGCACTGCAGATTTCCATGGCCCGAGCCGACGAGGAGGAGAAGGTTGAGCAACCGGTCGAGGTCGACAAGACCGAGTCAACCGCGGACATGGTCGAGGAGGAAAAATTTGATGAAAAGTACAAAACTTGTTATCGAACTTGCGAGAAGGAATGCATCCAAAAGGGTAGTGGTCAAAGCTTCTGTGAAGTTAAATGTGATGAAGATTGTGGTGAAAAAGAAGTTGCTGGTAATTGTTTTTATTCAAATTATCATTTTTTTTTTTTTTTGAAAAAGTAGTATTTTAGCATGATTTTTTTTTTTTTTTTTTTTTTTTTTTTAATTATGTCGTATTAATTTAAATTGTTGTATTTTGTGTTTACAGATAAGCTGAAGATCGACATCCCTAAATAAGAGAGCTATTTGGGAAGGATGAGTAAAAGTAGTAATTCTATTAATATAAATTTGGAGTTCAGTGAATTCCTTCTTACTCTCTAATGTGATTCCAATATGATATGTGAAATCCACCATGTTTGTGGTGTTATTTTTATTTTAATAAAATTATTCTTATTTCTTCACTACAACTTTTCCTATTGCAATTATTGTCAATTTTGTTGAAACAGATCTTATTTAATTAAAAAAATTTAAAAATAAATATCAGAAATTTATTAGTGAGTTATATTTTTAATCTAAATTAGTCTACATTTATGTTCGAGAATTGTTTTTTAAAGGGTATTTTTTAGGGATGTTTGGTTGCAGGTGAGATGGGATGAGAGAACATGAGATGACAAAAAAACTTTGTTTGGAGTGTAGAGATGAGATGAGAGACAGATTTATATATTAATATTAACATAAGTATGAAAATATAAGCACTATCATGAGGTCAATGTTTCGAATCTCTTACACCACCCAAAAACTCTGTCCAATAAATATGAAGTTTGACTAATTTAAAATATTTTTTAACTTTTATTTTTCATTTCAAAATTGGTTAGACTTAAATAAGAGAGCAGTTTGGGTGCAGCCACAGCTGCACCCACTCACATTCTGCCCCTGATGTGGCTCTTTTAGAGCCACACATCTCTTTTTTTTTTTTTTTTTAATATTTACTTGTTTGTAACAGCACCACATGGTGCAGCTGTGGCTGCACCCAAATTGCTCTCCTTAAATAATAAAATCAAGTTTTAAAAATATCAAGATTCTATCTATTAAAAAATAATGAATTAAAAAATAAAAATAAAACTATTTGGTTAAAATAATAATGAGAGGTCTATTCAAAATTTGAATTTCAAATGAATAAACCAAGGAAAAAAGATATTTATGTTATCCGTCCTAATCAACAAAGGATAATTAGGGAAAAAGTAACTTACACAAAAAGAACTCATTAATGTTTTGCATCATTATATTTGGCTAAAGTTATAGAGTAAGCCATATATATTTCTATTTTATCCCCCCTGCACTTATTTTGTTTTTATTCTCAAAATGTTCAATGTTGAATTTGTGTTATATCATTTCTATCTATAAAATATGGGTTTATTCATTACTCCTTTTCTTGTACTTATCAAACAAAACCCATAGGATTTTGTTTGATTCTTTTTCTTCATTCCTAATTACTTAATTTCTCATTCTATCAATATAATTTCATTTCTTTGATTCTTTTTCACTTAGGTATGTATAATTTCTCTATTTCTCTTGTATATTTATTTTGTTATTTATATTATGCAGTTTTAAAATGTTTTATTTCAGGTGTGTTTTTTATTTTAATTACTTTATTCTTATCTCTCACTTTCAGCAACTTCATCCATTCCATTACCTTCTTCACAGGTACAGTTCTTCTCTCTCTCTCTCTCTCTTTTGTAAAATTTGTTCATTTTTTTTCTTTTTTTTTTGAAAAGTAACTTGTACATTTTTTTTTCAATCTAATTAATATACTTAGTAAATTGCTGCTTTTCGGATATATTGTTGAATAAATGTAGTTTTAAAAAGGTTGATTTTAGCTGTTCTTTTATACAATTGCATTTCAAGTCTTAGTTTTTTTTTTTTTTTTTTTTTTTTTTGGAAATCGAAAAAAAAATGGAGTTTCGCTCCTCTTATATTTGGGAAAGGCAACTTTAAAATTTTTTTAATTTAAGCACTTTTAAGGGCCTCGAAACAGACAATCGAGAAAATATGCTCATAGTCGGTAGCCTAGTTGTCTTTCCTTGGGGAGAAGGGGATTATAAATATCGATTCCAGTAATCGAACTCGTGACTGTGGAGTAGGATGCAGTTTTTTTTTTACATTGTGTTTTTTGAGCAAATGTTTTTCTTTTACATTGTGTTGTTTGAGCAAATGTTTTTCTTTTTCTTTTTAAACTAAACATTTTATTTCTTGGTGATATACATTCAAAATTATGAACTTAAATCATAAGTTTGGATCGATTTATATTCTGAATTGATAAATATAAAAGATCTTAAAAGAAGAAACAACACAAAAATTTACGTGGTTCATTAACGTTGTGTTAGCTAGTCAAAGACTAGAGACGGGACACAATTTTATTAAGGAGAAGCAAAAAATACAGAATAAATATTATGAGGGCTAGATGTAATTCGAGTTTATATAGTGTACTTGCATTAAAATGTCCAATTACATAAAAAAAAAAAATCATATATAAAATAGAAACACCAATACAGATTTCGTTTAGGTTTGGAGGCATTGCCCCCGAACCCTCATTCCTGCTGGGCAGCAAGCTCCCGACTACGTAATCGTAGGGACATTAACTCGTTTAAGGCATATCTCAACAAAAACCTTAACTAGAGATCTAATTCGTGTTGATTATAATTCTGAATCTTTCCAAAATATGCTTTTTCTTATTCATTTACATGTAAATAGTTCTAGATTTTATCATTTTAAACAATGGAGTCCTTTGGAGGAATATGGGATTTGAGGCACATTTCAAAATTATAATTGTACACATTTTTTTTCTTTGATTTTTGAACTTACAAATGTAATCGGTAAATTCTAATCGGTAACAATTGGGTATTTGAAAATTCTCATACTTTTTCCTCTAAAAAAAATCTGTTACTTTCTTGAAAAATGATTAAAAAAAAAAAATGATGTTAACTCAGTGACTAACGAATATCCACTTAACCAACAAAAGTAATAGGCCAGTGAAATTAATATACATCTATCAATTATGGGTTGCGTGTTTGAATCCCCACTCAAATTTTTGTAATTTAAAAATAAAATACATCCACCTAACACCAACTTATTTAATGGCATTTAAGAGTTTCATAATTTAGCCTGGTCCATAATTAGTATATCCTTGAATTGAAGACTCTAATCTGAACTTATTTTATCCGTTTTTTTATTGAGTTCATTATTCGAGAAGGAAGATTCAAATCCATAATTTTTTAATTATAAAAATATTATTATGTTGTTGAATTATTATTCTTGTTATTTATTTTGCATTTGTTGTGTGGTTAAATAGAATTATGTTTCATATATTTGTAAAGAACTAGAGTTTAATATATTGTTTCTCATTATATTTCAATTATTTAAAATTTCTAATTCTATTTTAGAAGTAATAATTTTGGGGAGCTCAAATATTTGTGCATAAATGAGTTATTTATTGAGTGATTAAGTGTTGGGAAAATGTTCTCGCAACTGTTTTTTTTTTTTTTTACTCTTTATATTTGCTATATTAGTGATAATTTTGTATGTGATGATTGCTCAAAGAGTATTGACCTACATTAACATAAACAGTTCATTAAAATTAACATATTTGGAATCTAATATTCGTAATAAAAAAGGAAAAAACATTTGTAAGATAAACAAGTATTTTGAATTTTCTCAAACCAATCTTTTTTTTTTAAAGGAATTTTTTCAATCCAATCAAACACCAATCTTGAAACGTATCATCAATATTTGCAACAAATTAATTAAATAATTCATCACAGTAAGATCAAAATAAAAATCAGCATAGTATATACTACAGTAGTAAATTAGTAATTAAAATTCTCGCACACACACTTCAAAACAAATTGAAGTTTAACTTTTCTTAGCTATTGCTCAATATTTGTTGAGTTTTTTTTTTTTTTTGTGTGTGTGTGTAACAAAAATGATTAAGTTCCCCTTTTTTTATCTTAAAAAAAAAAAATCTAATTTTTGGTGATAATGTTAGTTTTATACAATGTCTTTTTTTGTAAACTCTCCATAGATTTTTAAATTTATTTTTGATAGTTTAACAACAATTTAAGATGAGAGTATCAAACTTATGATTTCATATCATTAATCTACACTATATGTTGGTTAAATTGTGCTAACTTTTTTTCCTTCCTTTGGTTGAACTTTAATTTAGTTTTTTTTTTTTATCTTAATTTATAGCCTTCTTAATCAATCTTTTGTTTCTAGTATTGTACCTTATAGTCTTCTTAATCAACATTTTGTTTCTAATGAGTTTATTAATTATATATTTCTTTTCATGTTTTGTTTTGATAGATTATACTTGAAGATGGTGTCATATTCCCTTTCATATGTTTTATTCTTACTATGGTGTAGATAAGCTTTTTCTTTGGTCTGGTTGGTAGCATTTCTTTTAATGCTACCGTGTTGTTACATGGGACTTGAGATTTTAAATCTATTGGAGCTGCTATTTCTCCGACTTTACACAAATATAAAATCTTGATTTTGAATAGTTCGGTGGAACTAGGGTGGCGGAATTGATGGTCTTGAATCAGTTTCATTACTTCTATTATCAACAATTATTGTTGAGAAGGCATTATCACCAATTAAAACAATAAATCTTTTGGCGGTTGGAACTTCAACCCATTCGTGATAAGTTTTTGACTTTACATGAATATAAAATCTTGAATTTAAATAGTTCAGTGCAGTTAAAATAGCAGCTACAATAGATATGAAATTTTCAGTCCCATCTAACTACACGATAACATTAAAAGAAAAGCTACCAACGGCAACAAAGAAAAAGCTAGTCCACACTATAGCAAGAACAAATACATATGGAAGTTCATCTAATATATGACGTCATCTTCAAGTCTAATATATTAAAACAAAGACAAAAATATATATAATTAATAAAAATAAAATGTTGATTTAGAAGACTATAAGATACAATATTAACTTGTTACAATACTAAACTGCTCTAACTAACTTTTTACTAAGTCATGATGATTTATAAAATCACCTCTTTAATTCGACCTTTCGTGATATCATTTTTTATAATTCAACACTTAACCATTAATGATATCATTATGTTGCAATAGAATTCTAAAGGATAAAACATATATTATATGTTATAGTCTTCTTAATCCTCCACGTGAAGATATGGACACAACAATTTAGATGAACTTGCACACAAATAAAAATAACTATTAATGATTTTGTTTCTACACCATATAGTGTATTTCTCTTGTCATTATTTTCGTCCTTCAATTGAACAATTACCATCATACACTATATTCATTTTTATTTTAAAAGTATTCATTTCTCTCTGCAAAGTATTTATTCATTAGAAAATGTTTAATCTATGTTAATGTCCCTCTATAAAATATACCTCCACCTCTCTCTAGCTAGTTTCATTTCTCGGTTATTTGATTGTAGTGATATTTATTGAATCAAAATCTTACTTCAAAAGATTTTAACTTTTTTTCTCCTACTTTCTCTAAATATTATAGATATTTAGATTTCAATTTGTGTAGTAGTTTATTAATTTTCTTTCCATATTTGTTTAGGAAATATTAGATTTGAAGATGGTGTGAAATTCTATTTTCTTTTGGGCGTCCTTTTTGGCATGTATTTGTTATCTGATCTAATATGGACTAACTTTGCTTGTTGCTTCTGTTAGTAGTATTGTTTTCAATATTAATATGTCCTTAGATGATAGTGAAGATCTCATAATTGTTATAAATATCATATCAGCTACATCAAATAATTTTAATTTATAATATTTATTCATATAAACTAGAACTTATTATGAACACATTGAAATTTTATTGTCCATGATAAATTAGTGACTTCACGTGAATATAATATTTGAAGTTGGAGTTATTTGGTGTAATTGAAATGACATCTCCAACCACAAATACATATTCAAATAATAGTAAAAACTAAATGGGATCTTGCACCATCTTCAAAACTAATATTTCATAACATACATAGAAAGAAAATTATTAAACTTAACATTAGACAAATACTTGAAGTAAGTCAACATCAATATAAACATAAAACCAGAATTAAAGTAGTGGAGTGGGTATATTATAAATTTTGAGTAATCATGTTTTAATATTTATTCATATATATTAGAAACTTGTAGCGAAAAACTACTTGATTCCTTCCATTTTTGTATCGTAAAAATAAATATTGATTTCTTAAAAATTATTTCAAACTTAAATTTTGTTCATTTTTTTAGTTACAACAATCGAGAGTTGGAGAATGGAACTCATGACCTTTTGGTTTATGAATCATACTAATTACTTTAGTTAGCTTAAATTTTTTTCGATTTCATGAATGGGAGGATTAATTTTGAATTAACCAAATTAACTATTCCATACATTCTGACTTAAAGTCAATTTTGACAAATTTTTAGCCCTACTTGTATAACAATGTTTTTTATAAGACATTAAACAATCGATATCAAAAAAAGACATTAAAAAATCAGTAGTTTGTCCAAATTGAATAAGTAGTTTTTGAACATTTATAAGTATAAAGTTACTTGAGAGGGTTTTAAGTCTAGCCTTGGTTCAGTTAACTTTTTTTTCAAATTAACAAAAAAATCAAGTTAACTTTTCTTGTTTGTATTAGAAAGTATATACTATATAAAGGGAAAAAAAATAAAATAAAATAAAAAACTGAATTATTTATGTGGGGCTATATCTGGGCTATTTCAAACTGGTGAATATTTCTGTTGGGCCTAGTTTATCTGAAATGGGTTTGGTTTCTATCATGGCCCTTTTACCTAATAAATAAAACGTTTTTTATTTTTATTTTTTTATTTTCTTTTTTGGTAATAACTACTCGTTTGCCAACTATAGCAAAATTTAAGACATAAGTGTATACTTTTTTTGTTTAGTACAAATTAGGGGAAGGAGACCACAAATTTTATATTACTACTCTCAAACAAATTATAGCAAAATATCGAATTGTGACCGTGTCGTTGAACTGACAACATAAGTGTCTACTCATGATAAAAAAGTTATTAATTAAAAAAATTTCATCCTATACGTTGTTGAACTAAAAAAACTCTCCTTTTAAATTACCTGATTTACATTGGTAATTTTTTGACGGGTTCTTGTATTTAAATTATTCACACGTAAATAAAATTTTCTTAAAGCCTTATTTTGTTAAGGATGTTGATAGATATATTAAAAAAATATTGATGTTTTATATTAAGTATACAAAAGATAAAACTGGTTTCAACTAAAACTATCTTAAACGAAGTGAAATAAGTTCTTTCGAAATAACTTTAAAGTTTAAAGGGTCGTTTAACTAAAAATTTTCCAATGATATAATTAAACCAATTTTCATAGTCACATGTATTTTTTTTAACAATTGAACTCTAAAAAAATAGAAGTATAGTCAAATTAGGCTAATAATTGAATGCCAGTTTTCACATGTATTTTTTTACTTCAACAATATTGAAATGAGATTCAAACCACGATTTACCAAGAGTCATATTATGTTAGTTGAGTTTAATCATTATTAATATCATTTTAAGATTCAACCTATAAATATCTTAGTCATTAATATATTTAAAATGTTCTAGCCATAGTTATTTAGATTAAAATAATAAAAATACAAAATCTCATGAACCATGAAGAAGCTTATTTTTTTAAAAAAAATCTCAACCATTTGTCACATAATGATGCACACTTGCATCAATTAAGTTAAAAAAAAAAAAAAAGGACATTTTGTCACACTGTCTTATCGTTAATATTCTAACCGATCTATTTTAAGGTTGTCTTTTTAAGACATATTTCAAGGTAGTTTTAAACCATTTAGAAGAAGAAGAAAAATAAGAATAATATTACACCTTTAAAAACATAAAAACATTATCTGAAAAAAAAAAAAAAAAAAACATAAAAACATTATTTAATACACGGAATTACACGTATATACGTGGTCGCAAGAAAAGCCAAATTTTGCTTTGACAATACATGAGATACGACGACGGTCTTAAAATTGGACTTTAAAATGAAAAAAAAAAAAGAAAAGAAAATAATAGCCAACAAGTTTAAAGTGAAAAAAGAAATAGTTCAAAGTCTTTAAAAAAGACTAAGTGGAAATAAAATTTTAAAAAAGATTTTTTTAGTTTAATAATTATATATTCATTTAAATATTATTAGGTTATAACAAGTAAAATTCGAATTTATAACATTTTAATCATTGATGTATTTAAGGGTGAACATGAGTTAAGTTGAGTTTGAGTGATTTTCAACCCAATCCAAAAATTCGGATTGCTCAATTCTTCAACCCAACTTAATTCAATTAAAGATACAACTCAACTTAACTTTTTATTTTTAACCCAATTATAACTTTTTTTTTAGTACATATTGGAAGATGGAAGACAAATACCAATTCTCAAAATCAAACTTGTGAAGCTGGTGTTGAACGGATTCACCAAACAATGAAACTATTGCGTCATTAACCCGTTCGGTAAGTTAATTATAACTTTTTCAAATGTATAATTCATCCTAAATTTAAATGATAAATTTGTTATTTTATTTTATTATTTCAAGTTCAAGTATAAATTAAGAGATGGAAAGAACATATAAATGGGTATAGCTTTGCGCTCTACGATTCGTCTTTGGGCATTTCTGAATTTCAGGGTTCAGCAAAAAACACAGCGTAAAATTGAAAACCCATTTTTGTTCCGTCAGGCTAAACCCTCAAAATCTCTCCCCCCTTCAATTCGCCGGAGATGGGAGACAACAAACGCAAAAGAGGCCGGCAGCCGAAAGATCCCAAGCCGGAGACCCTCGATTTTCCACCGCCGACCACCGCCACCGCTGTGGACGACGTTTTTTCAGTCAACAAGGTCGAACTCATGGACCCTGCCTCCCCTTCCAAACACCACCAGAACCGCCGTGGTCGGCCGAAGAAGCTTTCCAAGCATGTCGAAAACTCCGAAAAATTCCCCCAATTGTCTCCCTCTAGACGTGCCCCTCGCGAAAATGGAGATTTTACTGCTTCTGTTGACGGTTTGCCGCCAGCGATTGTTCCGGAGTGGCCGGGCATCGCCCGAGTCGTGCCGGCGATGGATGCCGTGGTGAAGGTGTTTTGTGTTCATACGGAGCCTAATTTCTCGCTTCCTTGGCAGAGAAAGAGGCAATATAGCTCGAGTAGTAGTGGATTTGTGATTGGTGGAAGGAGGGTTCTTACTAATGCTCATTCCGTTGAGCATTATACACAGGTTAAGCTTAAGAAGCGTGGCTCCGATACGAAGTATTTGGCTACCGTGCTTGCGATCGGGACCGAATGCGATATTGGTAATGTGATTCGACCCCTTTCTTGTCTTGGGTTTTTATTCAATTCTTGATGTTTAGAATGGAATTTGGTGCTGAAATCTTCACATTGGATTGTATTTGACCTATTCTATGTTAATCTTGATCTGAAATTGTTTGAACACTATCATGCTTTGCTGTTGTTCAAGATTTTATTTGTTTTGAGTTGAATGGAGGATTCGAACCGTGACGTCATGCCCTTGTTTAAGATTTTATCGTTGCTAGAGTTGAGAATACTTGTCATTTCTTTGTGGGATCCGCTTTAAGTGCATGGAAATACATTATTTTGATTTATAAAATGGATAAAAGCATGTTCATTTAGGAAATGCACGAAGATGTGTTATAGACACTAAACTTGGTCACTTAAGATGAGATTCATAATGCGCATTTATCTTTCAATTCTTTTAAGTAACTTGATACTACGCAAATAAATTTGGAAGCTTAATAAGAAATTGAAAAAGATAAGGATTTTGTTAATTCCCTCTCTCTTCTTCAATTAAGATGACTGGTGTAATTGGATCGGGATTTATGTAATTTTTGGTTTTTGAAGTTTAAACCAACCATTTTTCTCGTTATCTTGTACTTGCATGGATTTGTTGTTCCATCTACTTATTTTGTTGTGAACTTAGAGCATTGAGTATTATGATGCAGCTTTGCTTACGGTCGATGATGATGAGTTTTGGGTGGGAGTTTCACCTGTAGAATTTGGGGAATTACCTGCTCTTCAAGATGCAGTAACTGTTGTTGGTTACCCAATTGGAGGTGATACCATTTCTGTCACAAGTGGGGTTGTGTCGCGGATAGAGATCCTATCTTATGTTCATGGGTCTACTGAGCTTCTGGGTCTGCAGGTTCTGAGCTTTTGAGACTAGACCATATTTACTGCTATTTAGATTTTTTTAGGAATAGGGACAGTATGGCTAATGCTTTTCTTCACCTATTTTCTACTGTAGATAGATGCTGCTATTAACTCTGGTAATTCTGGTGGGCCTGCCTTTAACGACAAAGGCAACTGTGTAGGCATTGCATTTCAGTCACTCAAGCATGAAGATGCTGAAAATATAGGTTATGTCATACCAACACCAGTTATCTTGCATTTCATACAAGATTACGAGAAGAATGGAGCATATACAGGTAATTGGGCACTTGGAGTGGGATGAAGATCAGAGTGTGGTCTTTTTAAGTTATGTTCATTAATTGGCATTGGTCTTTGTTATGATTTACTTGGTTCTTTACTTAAAACAATAATATATTTTGGATGCCAGGGTTTCCCATTCTTGGTCTTGAGTGGCAAAAAATGGAAAATCCTGATCTTCGCGAAGCTATGGGTATGAAACAAGATCAGAAGGGTGTCCGTATCAGGCGTATTGATCCCACCGGCCCAGAATCCAAAGTTTTGAAGCCTGCAGATATTATTCTCAGCTTTGATGGGGTTGATATTGCAAATGATGGAACAGGTAAATACGTGGTTTGCCATTTTTACACAATGTAAATACATCTCCCTTGAACTGGCTACCATCTATCTACTAATTTAGCCTCTCTTTGAATAATAGTTACTACATCTTTCTATTACTTACAAATTCTATCATTACTGAAAGGATTAGCAAAACATACCTGTATACATATAAAGGCCTTCTCATGAAGGTTCTTTTTCTGAGTAAGAAACAATTTTATAATTTTTCACTAATTACCTTAAGTACAAAGAAAGGTAGATGAAGTATATTCACATAGACTGACCTAATCAGTAGCATTGCAAAGTATCTTCTGATTAGCAATATGGGAGGGGGAGTGATTACAAATTACAATGTCCATTCCAAAGTACATTGAGATGAAGTCATAGAAATTGAAGCCTCATATTTATAGTAGAAATCACTTCTCTTCCCACAAAATCTCTTTTGTTTCTTTCTAGCTATAATTCTCAAAACCAAGACCTTTGACTTTCTTCAGGAAGGGTAAACCATAAATTAATTGAGCAAAAAGCTTCGCTATGGTAGAAGGCTGCACCAGTTTAAAGCATAATTGCTGACTACCATTATTTGTAGCCATCTTTTTGTTAAAGCAGGCCTTTCTCATCTTTGCCTTTTCTTTTCTTCTAAATACTAAGAGAGAAATATGTTGGATGTTTCTTTCTTCAAAAAAAAAAAAAAAAAAATCTTTTATCTCATTTCTTTATATTTATACATTAATTTTCATATGTTTTGCATTCTTTTCACCTCACTTCAGTGAAGCGTTTTTTTTCCATCTTACATTGCACTTAATATTTAGAGGCGTTATTGAGCACTCAATATCCCTGGTGCCTTTAGAAAACACTGATTTGTCGGTCTAATGCAAGTGCATGGCAGAATCTAACCCTTAAAGTGTTGCTTCCGTGTCTATTCAGTTATAACCTTATTTTGGTAAAGGAGTTCTGTAGATTCGTCGTCATATTTATTTGATAGCCACTCTTTCATCATTTTGCAGTTCCTTTCCGGCATGGTGAGCGTATTGGCTTCAGTTATCTTGTCTCCCAGAAATATACCGGTGATAGTGCAACCATAAAAGTTCTGCGCAACTCTAAGACACTCAGTTTTACCTACCAGCTTGCAACTTACAGAAGACTTATTCCTGCACATATTGAGGGCAAACCCCCTTCTTACTACATTATTGCAGGATTTGTTTTTTCTACCGTATCAGTTCCTTATCTCCGTTCTGAGGTTTGTCTTCCCCTCCTCCCCAAATTCTATGGCAAGGCTTCATTTGTTTTTTTTTGATAATTTCTAACTTTTCTAGATTTTACAAGATGGATGTTAAAAAGATATGAAATATAATCTTAATGTGTTGGAAGTTTTCTTAACAAAATTTACTTGGAATTTTGTAGTTGATCGGATATAGCAATCATTTTGCCAGGCATGATTCTCTTATTGTCCGTGCTATCTATGTTCAGTTGCTAATTATTTTTTTTTTTTTGGTACTAATTCATTATTCTAGTGTGAGGCCATTGCAAATTAAACGTTGAAACTTGTAAATGCGTCATTCAAGAACACCATAGCTGTTCCTATGTAGGAAGATTCTCTCTAATGTGGTCTGTGACTCTGTTCTCTTGAATTTGAATAGGATTTGGATGTGTTTATCGGGCATTCCTTTTGAATTCCTTTTGGAAAGGAGCTAATTTGGAATTGTTGATTTTCATTGAGTTAAGCAGAGGATTACTATCCTGTTGAAGGATAAATGTTTCCCTGCTCCGTGAAAGGGCTTTACAGGTTAAATAGACAACAGGATTGTTTATATAGCATAAAGCACTTAGTTTTGTTGAAAGAAAAGTCCTGTTTTGACCGGAGTATAAGAATTTTCATAAACATTGTTTTAAAACAAGTTGTTGGAGTCGGAGCCACTTTATTTTTGCTGTTATGGTACAAATTGATAGAAGGATCCTGAGTTCCTAAGCAAAGAATTCAAATCGGTAGTGAATGGTGACAACATAGAACAAAATGAAATAATTTTGAGTAGAGATCACTAACATCACTCTTTATTCATAAATGTTCCCGTTACAAAGTTATGATATGTGTAAATATATACAGTAACGAAACAAATTTTTTTGATGAATGAAATAGCGAGAATTGTTTCCTCTTCAAAAGAAAAAAAACAAAATAACAAGAGTAAAAGCTCCAAACACCTATAGGTGTGTATAGATATGTATCTTTCAGTTTCCCATCTCTTAAATAATCGCGATTTCTTTAGTATTATACTGATTTGATGTTAAGTTTGCATACACAATAATACGGAATTTTCTTAAAATGCTTGGAATTGCAGTATGGAAAGGATTACGAGTATGAAGCTCCAGTAAAACTTTTGGACAAACTACTGCATTCAATGCCACAATCTCCAGATGAGCAGTTAGTTGTGGTTTCTCAGGTTCTCTTTTACTCTTACCTCTACACTTCAGTGCTCTATATATAATGTTGTGTATTTTTCTTTCTTCTCAATCTTTTCTCCTATTATCTCATAAATGTCTTGCAGGTACTTGTGGCTGATATCAACATTGGATATGAAGACATTGTTAACACCCAGGTTTGGATTATATCCTTCATAACCTTGGAATGATATCATTTCAATTGCAAGTAATAACGGTGGTTGATCATCTTTGTGCATCGTAGGTTCTTGCTTTTAATGGTAAACCTGTGAAGAACCTTAAGAGCTTGGCTAACATGGTCGAAAGTTGTGACGATGAGTTTTTGAAGTTCGATTTAGAATATCAACAGGTTCCACCCCCTTGTTTCTTAAGATTGTATCTTTACTTTTGTAATGATATCTTGACTCTCATTGTTTGTTTTCCGCAATCTTCCAGATAGTTGTCCTCCGCACAAGTACAGCCAAAACAGCCACTTCAGATATTCTGGCAACACACTGCATACCCTCAGCTATGTCTAACGATCTCAAAACCTAACTTCGGATTAAAAAATTAGGTACACTTGATTACGTAGAATTTCATATTTTGTATTCCGCCTTGCTGAGTTTGTCAAGGTTCCGAAGGGTTCCATTTGAAGCATGTGTATGCTTTTCTCCTTCATGACATTGGGTTTAGGCGATTTCGATAGAATGAATCAGGTGTTAGATCTGCATTGTAGTGACTTCTCAGCCCTTGGAAGTTTTGATTAAATGATATTAGTAGTCGGTTAGGCAATTTCGATACCTCGCTTAGTTCATCAATGGACTCTACTATTGAAACTTTCACCATTGAAAATGCTCGAGTCTCTTACAGTATGGCGTTGTTTCTTGAGTTAACTGTTGACGGTTTTGGGTTTGGACTGAATTATCTTGTACCTTTTCTGGAACTGCATAGACCCAGTTTGTAAAGCTTCTAAATTGTTGCCAATTGCTGTTTCAAGTCACAAGGCCGATGGAAGATACATGGCATTATGAAGTAATAGGAGATTTTTCTTTTGCTGCCAAAACGTATTTCATTATGATTTTCCAAGAAAAAAGAATTTTGTTGATAAAAAAAAGTTCTTTCTTCCCATTTTATTTTCTTGTTTTGATAAAGATGTTGAAATGGGCTCTGGGGGTATTTCAATTTTGGATTGGAAGCTTCTAATCGATCATATTTTATTAGAGGGTTCTTTTATTTATTAAAAAATAGATTTATTTTAAAATATGAATTACCATTTATCATTTTGCTTCAATACGTATTGAAGGTTGTCTCATAGTTACATTTTAGTCCTCGTTTTTTCAATAAAGCGTAAAATTTGAAATTTCTTACCGAATTAACAATTTCCATTTTCCATCAGTTTCTTAGTCGTGAATACAAATTCCATTTAGTTAATGTTTTGAAATTGCTTTCTAAATAGGGAAAAACTTACCTACACAAGTTCTACCTTATGGCACATTGAGTGCCACATAAATTTATTGTACAAACGAAAATATTAAAAAAGAATTGATTTGTGTGGCACTTAATTTACTAAATGTAGAGTTCCCTTATACATACTTCTCTCACACATTTATGTGTAGAGACGTTTTGTTCTTCTAAATAAGAAATCAAGTTTTAGTCAAGCTGGGTGGATAAAGATATTGTTATTGTTATTATTATATATTTTTGAGGTTAAGATTATTCACTTATCAATTGTATTGCTTTTTTTTTTTTTTTTTTTTTGTAAAATTGTATTGCTTTGTCATACTACAAAAGAATATACATACATGCTTAATATCTTTTTTTTTTTTTTCTTTTTTTTTTTTTGAGGTTACATGCTTAATATCTTAATTTCAATTTTGTCAAACAAAATTTAAAATGTATTTCAAAGAAAAACAATATTCTATTTTTATCCACTCAATTTTGACTTGTGACAAAATTATTTCGTAGTTATTTTTTATTTTTTGAGAAAATTTCGTAGTTAGTTTGAGCATTGGTTAAATAGTTTGATGGAAATGAATAACTTTACGAAGATTTTTACATTGATTATTTTTTTAATTATTATTATTAGGTGAATGATGGTATAAAAATGACACTTGTTTTATTTAAGGTAGAAAATGCAGGTTAAAATATGATTATATACTTTGAGTTTTACTTACTTTTTATCTTTAAACTTTCAAATATTTAATTTCAATCCTTACACCTAAGTCAAACAGTGGTATATTCAATAATCAAGAAGTCATTCGAATTTTTTAACTATAATTAATTGATTCAATCATCTTAATAATTTTACTAGCGATGTGAATATGTTAAAAATAAAAAATAGAGAAAGAGTAATTTGTTTAACAAAATCTTAACTATAGTGATCAATTTTAAGCTGTTTTTTTTTTATATATGAAATAAAATTGGTTATGGGTCCCCGACCCGGTAATTCGGGCCCCATTAGATCCGGAACCGGTTCGAACTTGTACGAGAGGAGAAAGGCAATGGAGTGTAGTACTCGTTAATACTGCAATAGAAATTGAAACCAATAAACATTCATAAACCAAATTTGAAGTTGAAACGGCATTATTCAATCTGAAACGGTAATTACAATTCACAGAAATGAGCTCTGAGGAATCCAATTCCGACGAATTCTTCGTAGAGAACAAGCGCGCCAGGAACCCTTTGGTCCCCGTCGGTAATTTCCTCAATTTCTTCAATCCTTTGAAATATGTCAGTGGGTTGTATTTGATTAACTGAAATCTGGGTTTTTTTTCTTTTTTTTTTTGGGAATTTTCAATTATTGAGTTCCATGTCAATTCGGAGATGTCCAGCATGTTCAAAGAAATGGAGGGTTACAATTGAAGATGGTTTATGAATGTTTGTTGGTTTCTATTGTAGTACTCGTAGGCAAACGAAACGAAAATTGGAGCCCGAGTAAAATGAAATAGTATTTTTCAGAGTAATTTAGGCCCCATTTGATCACTATTTGGTTTTTTGTTTTTTATTTTTGAAATTTAAGTCTATTTTTACTCAAATTTTCTTCCATGTGTTCCACATTTCTTACAATGTATCCATCTTTCTTTAAAGAAAATATGTGGATGCTAACCAACTTTCAAAAACAAAAACAAAGTTTTGGAAGATGTAGATATTCGAGAACAAAACAAATATGGTAAAGTAGTTGTTGTAGGCTTAAATTTCAAAAATCAAAAACAAAAAATCAAATAGTTATCAAACGGGCCTTAAGATTTGGTTTTGTGTTATGATTCCCAGACGGTAGAAAGTGGGATATTTTCCTTTCACAAAAGAGTTTAATTTTAGTGCTGTACGCAATTGAAATTGCTTATGAGAGTTGATGGTTGTTAATTCTACTAAGCTATAGAGCTGTATTTTTATTATATATTTTTTGTTTTTGGAAATGGTGCTACTGGGCTATGTGTTTTTCTCTTTTTAGTTTCTGTTTGATAGAGTTTAATATTCAGGTGCTCTTGTAACTGCTGGAGTTCTCACTGCTGGATTAATCAGCTTTAGACAAGGCAACTCTCAATTGGGGCAGATGCTAATGAGAGCTCGTGTGGTCGTTCAAGGTGCTACAGTAGCACTCATGGTTGGCACGGCTTTCTACTATGGAGACAATCCCTGGCGATCGAGTTAAAATGCCCATGTATTGCTCTTGATGATTTTCTTTTCATTTCGGTATCTTGTTTTACATTCAGGGATTTCGGTAACAATGAAAGGTTGTTGTCTTCCAATCTTTCTTCTTTAGGTATAATGATATGTTATTCAGAGATTTGAACAACTATTCATGTACACGAAATAATTCTTCAGGGAAAACAAATGGCGATTCGAAGCCTACAAAGATATAAAATCTTGGTATTATGTTGGAACATTGATAAAAGAAAATCATTGGATATATTTTCAATATCTTACATCTTACTTCGATATGGCGATTCGAACCTGTAACCTCATGGTTACTAGGTCGTAGTGGCGCTATGCTTCTTTTGGCATCCATATATTGTATTGTATATATGCTCCTGCTGTCTACACTGAAGGGCTGAAATCTGATGTGTAGTATCTCATTTATTCTAATTGTCTTGTTCTCACCTTTATGCTGAATATGGCATAGTTATTTGGCACTGTGCATTCAATTGAGATAAGGGAACGGGACAGACAAGTTATAAGCTAAACATGTGGATGTTTCACTTCTATTCTTCCGTTCTCTATCTATTCCACGTGGTTTCTATTTGGCAGCATTGAAGTTGTGGCTGTAGATATGCAATTTCTACATTTCGTTTTCATGTCGAGGTCAAGAGTTATACTTTTTTATGAAATTTCGACTCGAAATCTGTCACTGCATCTTCTTTGGACTCAACAAATGGGAATGTCTCATTATGAGGTAGGCCTGTTTCTCCTCTAATCTTCTCAACCTTCTCATTAATGTTATGCTTCCACCTGGTTCTGAATAATTGAGGATAGATAGCGAATATCGTCTTCTCCACATGCTCTCATCTTGAGTGGCTTTATACGTTTCTCTAGTTGCTTTCAGCATTGAATGAAATTTGTCTTCCAATCAATCAATTCTATTCTGCAGGTACATTGTATAATTAAAAACACATTTTCTGATGGATCAATAGTTTAATCATGCTTGACCGACGAATCTCGAACAACTTGTCATGTTTTGTTCTCTAAAATCTTTGGTTTTGACTAGAATCTGAAAGTTGGAATTATTTTAGATTCATCTCTTAATGCTACTTTGTTATATCAGTTAAAAATGAAATGAATCTACTAGATCCCATAGTGTTTGTTTATTTCTATATTCATGTGGTTTGCTGATTTGAGTGGCTTGGAAGTTTAAGAAGGGAATGAATGCTAATGAGATTTTGTTACTTTTAGTAATTTTGCAATGTTTTGAATTGATTCATTCATCTGTCATCTTGCATTCTTTCATGTCTAACCCAAATATTTCTACATAACAGAATTCCACTTCCCTTCTCTTCAAGGAATTGTATAAGCCAGCCACGGGATGTCGGTGATGTTAGTAGTCCCAATCGGCTGACGTGTATGTGCCAAATAAGCCAACACGTAAACCGAAGGACAGCTGTCGAAATTAGGGATGCGCAGTGGCACTTGTCTGTCAAATTCTGGCAAACAAACTAGTGGCCATGATTTTGTATCCAATTGCTGCCTGACATGTGTACATTACTATCCTTCACACCCATACAATATTGCCAACTATTTGCCCACATGGATCCCCAATCCCCCACCTGAACTTCTTCTCTTATATATACAGAACTCTTCACTCATTTCCATTTGTCCTTCCCTCTCTACTTCTTTCATTTACCTTTTTGCATTGGGTTTCTTCTAATGGCTTCATTGGATTTGATGGCTAGTTCCAACTCCTCTTGCCATCCTTATGTGGCTGTTTCGAGGTTGAAGAGGAAGAGGAGAGAAGCCCGAGAGGTTCGCCGAAAAGTGCAGAAGCTTCGGTGGGTGGTGCCCGGTGGCCGAGGGTTGCAACGGGAGCTTCTCTTCGCCAAGACGGCTCATTATATATTGCATTTGAGATTGAAAGTTTGTGCTCTTGAAACCATTCTTAAATTGCAGGACCAGGCTTCACAATTTGTCATATGATATATTTTTTTCTATCATTTTCTCATCTTCAACTCCATGACTCTTTTGTAAAAATTGTTTATTTTCTTTAGTTTTGTTTCCAATTGATCTCGTTGACATTGGAACAAGCATCAGTTATTCGTTGTCACATTGTGAAGTGTTTATTATATATTTGTGTTGGTAAATATATATACGAGTGGGGTGGTAAAATTTGAACATCTTCAGTTCATTTATGTTTGGATTTTTTTTTAGTTTAAATTAAGAAAGAAACTACAAACTCTATATAAAAGATACTATTACTCTCAAATTAAATGAAAATCAAATAATGACCATAAAATTGAATTGAATTATAATCAATTAACCAAGTTATATACGCTATACCAGTCTATAATAAGTTATAAGTGAATATGTTTGTCCAATGTCCAATAATTAAAAAGTTTGGTCTTGTACTAGTTTTATATTATAAAACCAACATAAATATAGTTCAACACGAAACTCAATAATAATTGACATGTGCTTTTAATTAAGAAGTTAAATATTTAAATTTCTTGTTGAATTAAAACTAAAATTAATTAATTAATTAAAAAAAAAAAAAAAAAAAAAAGTCTAAAGTAGAGATGGAGCTAAATTTTGATTCTCCTTTCCTACTTATGACGTGCATGTAAGTTTATCCCGAAAGCCTTAAAATTTGTGTTTTTTTTTAAATATAAGTAAATTTAACTTATATTTTAATATTAGTTATGACGTGGATATAATATGATGACCTCCCAAATCCTAAAATGGTTATTTTTGTGCATATACAAATGGACCCCACTCAAGATGGTGATCTTCAAAATTTTTTATCTTTTTTTCGTATTTAGAAGTGAACCTCCCAAAATAATTCAAGAAAAATTGTATTTGCAGGACTCTTCTAAAAACTAATTACAAATCTATGTAAATTGTAAAGTATTTGTATTTATAATTATTAATACGTTTTAATATTGTATTATAAATATTCATCAATGCCAGTAATATCAGTATTATAAAAAAGTATGTGACATATTCATTAATGCATATTTATAATCATTTTTTAGATTTGACTTTTTTTTTTTTTTTTTATAGTGTAAATTTCCCATAATTCAAATCTCATCCTCAAATTAAAATTTCTAAATCCACAAAATAAACTTTCTGAATCTGCTCCTGCCAATAAGCACTAAATCCACCTATTTTGTGGGTCAATTAATCACACCTAAGGCCCATAGAGGCCTTGCGACCCAAAAGACAAAGCTAGCTATTTGGGAACCACCCAAAAGAAGGCAACTTCATAAACGGAAATAGTAGTAAATGACTACTTTTAAAAAAATAATTAAGAAAATGTCTACACTTTTTAAGATTTTAAATGAGTGTCTAAATTAGAAATTGGT
>JBBMKA010000005.1:9438750-9456604 GCA_037833695.1 Sechiopsis laciniata | reverse complement strand
TTTTAATTTTTTTTTTTTTTTTTTTTTTTTTTTGAAAAAAAATTATGAAAAGGTCATAGGTTTAAAATACCATTTTGGTTTATATATTTTTAAATATTCAAATCATAAGTTAGTCTAATTTTTTTCCTAAAATGAGTATCTATTAGTTTTTTCAGTATAAATTTTGAAAATGTGGTTACATTATGTTTTTCTTACACGAAAATTATTGTTTATATTTAACCTTGAAATAAAATTAACTTCAAAATAACAGTAAAGACAGATTAAAAAAAAAAAGAAAGTAAATGTCATATTTTGAGTAGAGCAAGAAATGTGATGGGAAGTGATGAATGAAAGAATTTGAGTTTATTGAAGAAGATGATGGAAATGGCGGTGGAGACATATAGTATCACACGACAATACAATCCTATAAGGTCTATATATACCAACAATTCTAATCTAAAAATCAAGGCCCAATAGGCTTACACTAATGTTCATCTTAAGATAACTAAAATTAATATTACTAATATTATACTAAACTATATTAATCTAGCTATTGTCTTAATACTCTAACAGTAAAGACTAATTTTAGCTTTTAATAAAAATATGATAGTTAAAAGTATAATCACCAAAATAATATTTTTAACCAAACATTATATAAAATCTTTAGCATTCTCTCCCTAAAAATGTAGTTTTTATTATTATTATTATTTATTATTATTTTTTTAAGAATAGAGTTTTGAAATTTTCTAACTTCAAAAGAAATAACAACCATGTATATGTTAATTTTCGTTTTTTTAATTAAATAATAATCAAGAATAAAATATATGAATTTATGACCATTTGATCATTAATTTTAAGGAATTTTGCATGTATAATAAAAAATGACAAAATATTTTCATGTATAGCAAAAAATCAAAACAAATTCATTTCTAGGAGAAAATCCAAATTGAGTTTTATCACTGGTTTAGTTCCATCGGTGATAGAATTTAATTAGTGGTAGACTCATTCTATTACTGATTGAGTTCTATCACTGATAGAAAATTATATTTTATCACTGGTTGAGTTCTATGACTGATATCATTGGTTGAGTTGTATCACCGATAGAAAATTATATGGTATAAATGAATTATTTTAAAACTTGTCTTGCAAATATAATATAAGAGATAGAATATGTGTGTTGAGGGTAAATTCTCTTAATTAAACACACATTTATATCGATTGAATTAATGTTTGACACATTATTTAGGTTCAATTTTCAATCCTACCAATTCAAAATTGAACCAATGTAGCATGATTCATAGCTACTTTTCAAAATCACGTGACAAATGATAACATGCATGATAAACATTAAACATGTTTTGTTCAAAGGGGCGTAAAAAGTTATGGAGAAAGATTTTGATTCTATAATTTTCATATATGTAGATAAGGATGAAAAGTAAAATCACTATTAAAAAATCAAACATGTGAGGTGAGTATTGAAGATGTTAGAAATGGTATATCTGGATGAGTTGTTAAAGTTACTAATATCAAGTTATTTATTTATTAAGAAAAGAGTATAAACTTGAGCTTGAAATGGCATGTATCACGAAGAAAGGTAGAATATTTGCTAAACATGTTCGAATATTGTGGATAACTTATAACGACAAACATAAAATTGGCCTTTAGAAAAGTATAGGCAATAAGTTCAAGGAGAAAAATGAAAGTAAAATTACTATTTATAGAATTGATGGTTTGACTTTTCAACCCGGGCATAATTAAAATGTTCCTTCGTTTGTCCTCTTTTAAAAAATACACGTATAATATTTTATGTAAGTGTCGTGATTAAGCAATTCTCAATTTTCTCCCTTAATTATTGTTAAATTATAAAAATAATAATTTTCATGAGATTTTGAAAACAATGATTAAATATAGAAATCGTGATACTATATATATATATATATATATGTATATATAAGATTAACTTAAAATAATAATAATTGTTAGAAAATGGATGGTTCTAATAGAATTATGTATTTACATAATACATTGATGGCACGTTGGTGATTTTGATTGATTTTATTTTAACTCAATTTCACGGTTATGATTAATCTTGATAATTTATATTTGTCTCTCATCTTATTTGAGAATTGAAGTACCCTTAAAAATAGATTATGATTCTCTTCCCTTAAGTTCAAAAAAAAAAAGAATCGTGTATTAAAAAAAAAAAAAAAAAGTAGAAACATGCATTTAAACGTTGCTGAATAAAAAAAACAAAATAATAATAATAGTTTCTGTTGATTTCAAATAGTCCCCCGGCTTGACTACGCTGACTATTATTATTATTGGGCTTGGCTCTGGGCTTTGGTGTTGACGAAATCGGGCCTGAGGTATTTTACATTTGAGAGTTTTTTTTCTTCTCTTATATATTATAAAATGTTATTTACTTTTCATTTTTGTTTATAAATCAAATTAAAATTTTAATATATATAATAAATTAAATTAAAATTTAGTGTGCTTTAAAAAAAATTGGTTTGCTCAACAAGAATAATGTAACATAATAATAAATATGTTACTAAGTTTGCATTATCATAAACTATCATAAAGTAATTTTTTTTTTTTTAGATCACATCAATTGGAGGTGAAGAATTTGAATCAAGACATTTTAATCATTAAATTTAAAAGTGTAGTTAAGCTACTGCTTTTATTGGTTATCATAAAATGATGTATATAAATTTAATAAAAAATTTGCATCATTATTCCAATATAGTTGAATTATATATTAAAAAAAAGTCTAACGGGTTTTGTTACTCTATTCCAACTAACTTGTATAAGATTGATATTGTCCCCCTTTATTTTGTCTATCAAAAGTTGTCACTGGCATACATAATTATTCAATCATCAAAATATATTTTAGTCTCATTAATTTGCTTTTTTTTTTAGAACCTCTCTAATTTGGCTTTTCATTATATTCTCGTCCTAATACTTTTAAATATTCAAAATATTCATATATTCTTATATTATCTTTTGTTTGTTTGTGTTACATTGTATATTTTAGTGCAAGAGTATCATTGTTATTATTTAATAAATTTGGATATGTGATATTGTTGGTTATCTTGATTTTTTTTATATGATTAATTATCTTGATTGATGTTAATCTATTTCAACCTCATTGTCACAAATTTGAATCTAGAAATCAACACTTACCTCTCATATTACCATTTTAAGTTTTTTATATTAGCAAAAAAAAAAAAAAAATTGATATCAAAGAAAAAGCCAAAATTTTGCAAGGGACGTTTGGCAAGTATGAGTTATAAAGACCAATAAGAATGCCCGAAAGAGAAATTGATTTCATTTTTATTTAAATGACCAATAAGAATGACCAGAGGTGTTATAAAGACTAGTTGGTTAGACTTTGATTTCATTTTTTTTAAGTCAAGAGAAATTTCACCTCAATTATATTTGAACTTTGACTATCTAACCAGAGCCAAATACAAAAATACTAAGATCAAGCACGTAATTGTAAAATTAAATTGGATTCAATCAATCAAATAAGTTATCGAAATGGTCGGTGGTCTAATAGTTTCATTATTTGTTACTAATCTATTTTAACATCAGGGTCACTGGTTAGATCTCGAAATCGTTATTTGATTTTCATTTATTTGAGAGTAATGCCATTTATATAGAATTTGTGGTTTCTTCCCCCAATTTATACTTGTTTTTTTTTTTTATATCTGTGACTGTCCGGCCTGCTTTCGTGCACCTCGACTAATGTCATGGAGTATACTGCCTGACCCTATAACATTTGGATGCCAAGAAAACCCGCAGGAAATTAATTCTTAAGTAGGTTGAATTCATCACCTTATGTACTCCAAGATCCTCTTTTACTAATTGAGCCACTCCATCATAGTCATCATGAATTGAACCCATCACTTTATGTAACCCAAAACCAATTATCCATCACTTTATGCAACCAAAAACCAATTTATGCTAAAAAAAAATCAATCAAAGAGATTATCAAACTATCAATTTTTTTTTCTTTTGAAAACTAACCCACTATCAATTTTGTAGCTAAGAAACAAAAAAAGTTAAATGTATAAATTCGTTTATAGAGATGAAAATAATATATATTAATTTGTTTTCGGTAAACATACTTACAAAAAAAATATTATATTTGATAAATTTTTGTATACATTAATTATAAATATCCATAAATTATAAAATATTTATTTTCATAATTATTAATACGTTTTATTATTAGTATATTAAATATCAATTAATAATATTATTATAAAAAATTATATTATAATATTTATTAATTTACTAATTATTTTAGAATGATAATATTTATAATTATTATATAGATGAGACTATTTTCTTTTTAGGTCTGCCAACCAGCTTTCGGCCATTTCAGGGTTGAGCGGAACAACGAAAATCGAAAACCATTCGTTCCGCCGGAAAACCCCCCAATCTCTCCACCTTCACCTCGTCGGAAATGGGAGAAAACAAACGCAAAAGAGGCCGAAAGCCAAAAGATCCCAAGCCGGAAGCCCTAGATTTTCCTCCGCCGACCACTGCCACTGCCGCCACCAGCGCTGCAATGGCCATGGACGACGTATTCTCAGTCAGCAACGTCGAACTTATAGACCCAGCCTCCACTTCCAAACAACACCAGAACCGCCGTGGAAGGTCCAAGAAGCTCTCGAATCATGTAGATATTCCCGACAAGCTCCCGCAATTGCCTTCCTCTAGACGCGGCGGCGGCCATCGCGGCGTCGAGAAATGCGAATTCACCGTTTCCGGCGACGTT
Organism: Sechiopsis laciniata; assembly: GCA_037833695.1. NCBI lineage: Eukaryota > Viridiplantae > Streptophyta > Magnoliopsida > Cucurbitales > Cucurbitaceae > Sechiopsis > Sechiopsis laciniata. The sequence continues at coordinate 9,451,839 of JBBMKA010000005.1, read as the reverse complement.
TCGGAACCGGAGTGGCCGGTCGTCGCCAGAGTCGTGCCGGCGATGGACGCTGTGGTGAAGGTGTTTTGTGTGCATACGGAGCCGAATTTTTCGCTTCCATGGCAGAGGAAGAAGCAATATAGCTCCAGTAGTAGTGGATTTGTTGTTAGTGGAAGGAGAGTTCTCACGAATGCTCATTCCGTTGAGCATTATACTCAGGTTAAGGTCAAGAAGCGTGGCTCTGATACGAAGTACTTGGCCACCGTCCTTGCGATCGGGACTGAATGCGATATCGGTAATGCGATTCTTTTTTCTTGTCTTGGGATTTTATTCAATTCATGATGTTCAGAAAGAAATTTGATGGTGAAATCTTCACTCTGGATTCTATTGGACCTATTTTCTATGTTGATCCTAATCTGGAATTGTGCGAGCCCTATTGTGCATTGAATCAAGATTTTATTGTTGCTAGAGTTGAGAATATTAGTAATTTCTTTGTGGGTTTAAGTGCATGGAATCATATGATTTTGGATTAGGTAATGGTGGAATGGATGTTGATTTAGGAAATGCTCGATGATATGTTATGTACTATAAACAACCATCGTGGAATGACCTAGTGGTTGAGAGGGCTCGGGTAGCTAAGAGTTGATGAGTTCAATCCATGATAACCATCTAATTAAGAATTAATTTACTTCAGGTTTTTTTGACATCTAAATGTCGTAGAGTCAGACATTGACATTAGTCGAGGTGTGCCGAAGAAGGAGAGAGCAGGCAGCTGTGGTGAAGCCGGATGCCGACCTCTTTTGAAACATTTCTGGTTGTTTTAGTTACCAGCAAGCTAGCCTAGACAGTTAAGAATATATAAGAAAAAAAAGTTATGTACACTAAAATGGTTGCTTTAGAGATTCACGGTGTACATTTGTGTTTTTGAATAATTAAGAAACTTGATTAACCACAGGTAATGAAAGCTTAATAAGAAATAGAAAAATAAGGATTGATAATTCTGTCCTTCATTCTAGATAAATGATGTAAGTGGAACGGGATCCTTATAATGTTGTGTTTAAAGTTTAAGCCAACCATTTATCTCATTATCTTGTGCTTGCACGAATTTGTTGTCCCATTTACTTATTTTGTTGTGAACTCAAAGCATTGATTATTATGATGTATGATGTTGCAGCAATGCTCACTGTTGATGATGATGAGTTTTGGGTTGGAGTTGAACCGGTAGAATTTGGGGAATTACCTGCACTTCAAGATGCTGTAACTGTTGTTGGTTACCCAATTGGAGGTGATACAATTTCTGTCACAAGTGGGGTTGTATCGCGGATAGAGATCTTGTCTTATGTTCACGGGTCTACTGAGCTTATGGGTCTTCAGGTTTTGAGCTTTTGAGACTATACCATTTTTAACTCTTTCACTTATCAATGAAATTGCTTTGTTTCCCATATATATATAAAAGACTAGGCCATATTTGCTGCTATGTAATTTTTTAGGAATGGGGATAATTTGGTTGATGCTTCTTTACTTCAACTGTTTCTATTGTAGATAGATGCTGCTATTAACTCTGGTAATTCTGGTGGGCCTGCCTTTAATGACAAAGGCTACTGTGTAGGCATTGCATTTCGTATTAAGCGTATTGATCCCACCGGCCCAGAATCCAAAGTGTTGAAGCCATCCGATATTATTCTCAGCTTTGATGGGGTCGATATCGCAAATGACGGAACAGGTAAATGCATGTTTTTATCATTTTTACACAATAAACAGCCAAACAAGATCAGAATTCTGTAGACTCCTCTTTTTATTTATTTGATACCCCCCTCTCTGTCATTTTCTTGCAGTTCCTTTCCGGCATGGTGAGCGTATTGGTTTCAGTTACCTTGTCTCCCAGAAATATACTGGTGATAGCGCAACAATAAAAATTTTGCGCAACTCTGAGACACGCCGTTTCAATTTCCAGCTTGCAACTAACAGAAGGCTCATTCCTGTGTTTATTGAGGGCAAACCTCCTTCTTATTACATTATTGCAGGATTTGTTTTCACCAGTATCTGTTCCTTATCTCCGCTCTGAGGTTCGTTCCCCAATTCTAGGGTAAAAGCGTTAAATCTTAAAACTTAAGGACTAAAATTTGATTAGAGATCAGTAAAACTCATATATGCGTTGTATGTATTTACTCAAAAAAAGCGTGATTTGTAGTTTTCTACTGATTTGATGTTAAGTTTGCATACACCACCAAGATACTGAACTTTCTGAAAATAATTGGAATTGTAGTATGGAAATGAGTTTCAATACGAAACTCCAGTCAAACTTATGGACAAACTATTGCATTCAATGCCACAATCACCAGACGAGCAGCTAGTAGTGGTTTCTCAGGTTCTTCTTTACTCTCTCCTCTATACTTCAGTGCTCTATATAATATTGTGTATGTTGCTTAGTCTTCTAACTTTTCAACCTTTTCTTCTAATGTCTTTAAGGTACTTGTGGCTGATATCAACATTGGGTATGAAGACATCATCAACACCCAGGTAAGGATTATGTATTTTTCTTGCTAATAGACTTCGGTAGGATATCATTATAATTGCAAGTAATGACGGTGCTTGATCATTTTGTGCATCATAGGTTCTTGCTTTAAATGGTAAACCTGTGAAGAACCTCAAGAGCTTGGCTAACACGGTCGAAAGTTGTGATGATGAGTTTTTGAAGTTTGATTTAGAATATGATCAGGTTCTATCCCTCTTCTTCATTAAGGATTATGTTAATTTTTTTTAATGATACCTCGAGTCTCATTGTTCGCTTGCTGCAATCTTTCAGATAGCTGTCCTCCGTACAAGTACAGCCAAAACAGCCAGTTTAGATATTTTGGCAACACATTGCATACCCTCGGCTATGTCTAAAGATCTGGAGCCCTAACTTCACATTGCATACCCTCCTACCTTTAGGTATACTTGATTACATAGTTTTTTGTACTCTGTTTTCCACCCTACTGAGTATGGTCAAGGTTCTGAAGGATTCCATATGAAGCATGTGTATGCTTCCTTCTTCATGACCTTCGGTTTACTAGGAATGGCAGTAGGAGGTAGATGTTCAGATGGATTAGAATAAAGGATAGAATGAATCAGGTCTTAGAATTACATTGTATTGACTTTCTCAGCTGTTGGAAGTTTGAATAAAATTATATTAGTAGTCAGCCTGGCGAATTTGATAGGCACTCTACCACTGAAACTTTAATCATTGATTATCATTATGTATTGAAAATTAGCCTTAAGTCTCTTACTAGTTACTGTATGGTGTGGTTTCTTGAGTAACGGTTGGCGATTTTATGGTCGGGCTGAAATGTCCGACTCTTATGTGGTTGTTGTGCTTGTGCATGCATAATAAAAGCCATAGAATGTAAAGCTGGAATGAGAGTTGTGTGAATTAGAAGCATAGACTCGGTTTGTAAAGCTTTTAAATAGCTTCCATTTGCATTAGTGCAAATCGCTATTTGTTCCCTCCATGGTTCAAGTCAGGCTGATGTAAACATGACATTGTGAAGTAATAGGCTATCCTTTTGCTGTTAAAACATATTTCAATTATAATTTTCTAATACATCCTTTTTACAGTTAAAATTGTGAAGTAAATAATATACTTTCTTATATTTTGGATAAAGAAGTATTTTGAAGGTAATTTAGGCTTTTGTTTTCCAATTATTGTTCCACAATCATGGAGGTTGTAAGCAGATTGTAGAAAGTGGGAGATTTTCCTTGTTCAATACTAGCACAAAGGAACCAGGATGGGTCGACCTATTGATCAAATAAGTGCCATGAAGAACATAAAATGTTTAGAGAGAATAGGTTCAATCCATGGTTATTTCCTACCATAAGAATTAACTTTCTATGTGTTATCTTGATAACCAAATATAGTAGTGTTTGACAATTTTTCGTAAGAATAGTTGAGGTGTGGTTAAGTTTACATAGACACTCAACTATTTGAAAGAAGTATTAGCACAAACGAGTTCCGTTTTAGTGCTGTAAATGAGTGAAACTGCTTATGAGAGTTGGTTGTTTTTTCTGTGTGGCAATGATGCCATTTGTTTTTGTTTTTTGGTTTCTGTTTGTTAGAAGTTAATTATCAGGTGCACAGGTCACTGCTGGAGTTCTAACGGCTGGATTAATCAGCTTTAGACAAGGCAATTTTCAATCTTGGCAGATGCCAATGATAACTCATGTGGTTGGCCAAGGTGCTACAATAGCACTGATGGTTGGCACGACTTTCTACTATGGAGAGAATCCCTGACGATCGAGTTAAAATGTCCATTTACTGCTCTTTATGATTTTCTTTTCATCATCTTGTAATACATCAAAAGATTCCTTAACAATGAAAGATTGATGTCTTCTAATCTTTCTTTAGGTATGACATGTAATTAATGGATTCGGTGAATATTTATATATACCCAAATATGTAAATAATTCTTCAGGGAAAACAAGTGTAATATGTATTCATTCATGGTGCATAGTTGTGTTGCCTTCAAAGATACAAATCTTGGTATTATGTTTAATCATTGGGATATACTCAATATCTTCATCTTATTTTCATGAGCATTCATATATTGTATATCTGCTTCTGTTGTCTACACAAAAAGGCTGAAATCTGATGGAGGAACTTATTTATTCTAACTGCCTTTTTCTCTCCTATATGTTGAGCATATGACTTAGTTATTTTGAACTCTGCATTCAATAGAGATCAGCTAGACATGTGGATGTTTCACTTATTTTCTGCTGTTCTCTGTCAATTCCTGGTTTCTAATAGGCAGCATTGAAGTTGTGGCTGTGGATATGCAATTCCTACATTTCATTTTGATGCCAAGATCAAGAGTCATACTTTATTATGAGATTTTGACTCAGAGATCTGTCACCGCGTCTTCTTTGCACTCAACAAATTAGAATGTCTCATTATGAGGTAGGACCCTGCTTTTCCTCTAATCTTCTCAACCTTCTCATTAATATTATGCTTCCACTTTGTTCTAAATAATTAAGGATGGATAGTGCCTATCGTCTTCTCCATATGTTCACGTCTGCTAGTCCATTGACTTTAAATTTAAATGTTTCTCTGTTTGCTCTCATTATTGGATGAAATTTATCTCTCAATCAGTCAATTCGAGTCTGCATATGTATTTGTACAGATGAATTAAAATATGGTACATTGTATAATTAGAAAGACTTTTCCTGACCGAGCAATTATTTAATTATGCATGATTGATGAATCAAAAACTTGCATGCTTCGTTCTCTGAAATCTGTGGTTTTGGCTCTCTCTTTTTTTTATGTATGAAATTACAAAGAAGGAGAAGCTCCAAAGGGTAGGGATTACAAAAGACCCTTCCAATTAGAGAGGAGGGTAGAGTGACTATAGTGATAAAGAAAGGGCAGAGCTTACACTATGATATAGTATTTAAAACAATACAATAAAAATAATATGAAAAGGCTTTTCCTTCTCTTGAAAAATCCTCCTGTTTGTTTGAAGCCAAATATTCCAAAAATAAGCTCAGATGATGTTTTCCCATAGCTGCTTTTTTTCTTTCTTGAAATCTGTGGTTTTGTCTAGAATCTGAAAGTTGGAACTATTTTAGATTATTTTAGATCCATCTCTTGTGTTACTTTGTTATATGATATTCAGTTAAATATGGAATAATCTACTAGATCCCATGATGTTTGTTTATATCTATATTAATATGGTTTTCTGATTTTAGTGGCCAGGAAGTTTATGAAGGGAATGAATGCTGAATGCTGAATTGATTCATTCATTTGCTATCTTACATTTTTTTTTTTCTTCATATGTTTGCAAAACAGAACTCCTCTTCCCTTCTCTTCAAGGAATTGGATAAGCCACAGGCTGACGTGCGCATGTCAAATAAGGCAGCACGTGAGCCAAAGGACAGATGTCGAAATTCTGGGAGATGCAGTGGCAGTTGTCTGTCAATTTCTGGCAAATAAACTAGTGGCCATGATTTTGCATTCAATTGCTGACTGACACGTGTACAGAACCCTCCCTTACATCCATGGAAACTACAATTCCCCACCTGAAACTTCATTTCTCCACAAAACTCAAAACCCCACCACCCAACTGAACTTCCTTTGCTCTTATATAATACAAAACTCAAACCCCTTTTCCATTTATCATTCACTTTCTACTACTTTTTGTTACCTTTTTGTATTGAGTTCCTTCTAATGGCTTCACCAGATTTGGTGGCTAACTCCAGTTCCTCTTGCCATCACAATGTGGCTGGTTCAAGGGTGAAGAGGACGAGAAGAGAAGAACAAGAGGTTCGTCGGAAAGTTCAGAAGCTTCGGTGGGTGGTTCCCGGGGGCCAAGGGTTGCGAAGGGAACATCTCTTTGCCAAAACGGCTCATTATATATTGCATTTGAGATTGAAAGTTTGTGCTCTTGAAACCATTCTGACGTTGCAGGGCCAGGCTTGAGAATTGTCTTGTGATATCATCATTTTTCTCTGTTTCTCATCTTCAACTTCAAGGCTCTTCTTTTATATACATTTGTTTGTTTTTCTTTAATTTTGTTTCTATGGATCTGGTTGACATTGGAACAGGCATCTGTTTTTCCTCATCACATAGTGGAATGTTTATTATATATTTATGCTGTGTACAAGTAGAAGAATCCATTTAAAAGTTTTTTTCAAGAACAGTTGGATTGACTCATCTTCAACCAATTTTTGGATTCAAAGTCTACTAGATGTTTGTTAGTCTACTAAAGCCAATATCTATTGAATATGATTGCTAATGCTCAATAATGGTATTGTTGTGTATTATTTATTTTATTAAAATCAATACAAAAATAGCTCAGTTGTTGAAGTCTCTATTCAGTTGGAAGTTCATGGTTCAAGGTTTAGTTGATGAAATATTGGCTTTAACCCTAAACTTACCTATAATAAGTTATGTTAAAATAAATTTTTTTTTTTTTTAAACGAATATCAATTTGATCCACATTGACGATAAGTTAAAATGGTAAAATAGGAATTTTTGTTTAAGTTAAGATTTTTATTAACAAATGAGATAGAAAATTGGAATATGTAATTTTTGGTTGGAGCTGGAAATTAAGTAGAATTAATTATGTAATGGATTTAATCCAATGATATCTGGACATGTATAACAAATTTACGCTACAATTTTGGCATCTTTGTTTTTAGCCATTTCACTTTAATAAGTTTGGATGTTGACTCATTTTTCCATTAAATTATAGTTGATAAAGTACTTAGCTAAACATTTTTTCTTTCTAAAAAGTCAATAGAGGCGAATTGTTTCAAATTTTTAACTTTAATAAAAAGTGAACATAAAATTGATCCACTTTGACGATAAGTTAAAATAATAAAATATAGAAATTCGTTATGTTAGAATGGTAAAAAATAGAAATTCGTTATGTTAGAATGGTAAAAAATAGAAATTCGCTACGAAAAATAGAATTTATAAAGTGACAAAATGCAATGCACTTATTTTTATTTTATTTTTTAATAAAACAATACACTTATATTTAACCTGTTAAAAATTCTTTAAAAATATTACATCAAAATTATATAAATAAGAATTCAAACTTAGAACATCATTAAAGAAAAGTTTTGAGTCACTTTAACTTTCTTGTTAATGAGAACTCAAAAAAGAAAAGGAAAAAAAAAAAAAAAACTTTCTTGTTAATGCATTTTCTATTCAAATTATCGTAGCTAATTTCTTACCTTGAGTTTGTTTAGATGCCTAAGATTTTGAGTTATCATTTTTAAAATAAATTTCAAATGAACTTTGTTATTTGTATTTGTGTAAATGATTTAAAATTTTAAGTAATTTTAAATTAAACTCATATTGAAATATATTTTATGAAATTTGCAAAATTTCATACAATTTTGAAGTAAATTACTTTTTTTTTTAAACACCAACAATTAAAATAAATTAATCGAATTCATGATTTCTTAATCACAAATACAAAGTTTATATGAATTGAGTTAAGTTCTTGATTGAATTTTAATTTGTATTAATAAATTAAGATTAAATGCTTAAATTAATAAACTTGCTTTCTTTTCCTTTTTAATGAGCATTTAAATAAAAACTCTTTAAATTAAAAATTATATAAAAACATCTATTAGATATAAATATGAGTAGTGAGTCAACAATATCAATCTAAATTTAATAACCAAGACATCATACATTTGAATTCTCCTATTCCAATTGTTATAACTAAAAAAACATCTACTAAACTTTCCAACACATTTCAATTTTGTTAAATTTTGAAAAGTTTCATTTTTTTTCATTCAAATAAGATGATAATTGGTTCCACGACTATGTAAAAGCCACTTCTTGGTTGCCATCCCGTTTTCCATTTCAATGCAATTGACAGAAACTCTTCTTTTTTTTAGTACAATTAATTGACACCAATTTTATCCTAGAATATATTTTAATTTTCACGAACAAGAATTCAATTCAAGCATTTACTTTCTTTTTTTTTTTTTTAAGAAAAAGAAAAAAAAGATTAGCATCTGACTTTTCGTATAAAAATTCTCCGATCCATGTGTCAAAAATGAAAAATTTATCACTTTTCTCCCATTTCTGTACTTATTGCTCTGTGCCGATAAAACCTTTCTTCTTTGTGATTCCTGAGTTTTGCCCTTCTCTTCTGCGTTTTTTCTCATTGAGCTTGGATTCTCTCGCCATTGGAGGCTACCCTTGTAAGAAAACAAGCTTTCCCTTTTTTTTTCCTTTTTTTTTTCAAGAACCATTTTCAATCAATAATCAATATTGGGTCAAGTGGGCAGGACATGGATCTTGGAACAAGACCTGTTTTAGCCATTTCCAAGGGGATTAAAATCTGGGGTGTCTGTATAAAAGGCTTTTTTTTTTTTTTTATATATTATTTATGTTGATCTTGTCCTTTTCTCATTGTCTAATAAGTTAAACAAGGGGCTATTTGTTTAGAAACTTTATTTTGGATGTTGGATTATACCCTTTGAATCTGCTATTGCTGAGGCATTGGAGTTATCTATCTGAAAACTTTAAATATCATCTTCTGTTGTATAAGATGTTGAAGATTGAATTATGTATGATCTGTCTGTTTAATATAGATCTTAATGGTAAAGGGGATCTAGTTTCTTGTTAGGTTTTGTTATAGATGGTTTATTTCACAATTTACATAGTTTGTGGAGTTGTATAAGAGTTACTGTACGTTTGCTTTATTTGTTTCTATGGATGAAATTGGCAACTAGTGTTGCATGATACAGCCCCTTAATTATCATGTTTTTTGTTTAGGATATTTGATCTTTGTGGAATTCTTGTATTTAAGGTTGTCTCAATATTTTGCTGTATTTGGCTGAAGAGAATGTTTGGCTTCTGATGAGAGAATATGATGTTATACTCTTACTTGTTTGACTAGAGAAGTGATGCAATTGAGCAATTCTTGGCAGGCTTTCTTTTGGAATATTTGAGGTGTTGGGTTTCAAAATGTCATCTCCAAACAAACGAAGAGATACGGATGTCATGAAATTGTGAGTTGCTTATTCATAATGATTGACTAGTAAAGTTTTCTCATTAGTTTTTGCTTCATTGCTGTTACCACAACTGGTCTCTAGTTCTTGCATGTCGATATGTTCACGATGTTATTTACTACAAGAAATTCATGTAAAACTATCATGAAGGTGCTAATTCACGAGTTTGAGAAATTCTAGTGGAATCGAAGAATATGCAGTATTGTTGAAGTTTAATGACCTTGATACTTGAAAGTATGTGGTGTTGGTGCTATTGCCAATGTTTTTTTTTTACCAGAAAAGGTTTTTAACAGTTCATAGTGAAACCATTTGGTCTTAATGAATTGTCAGAGAAACTTGCTTGCTTATGGCACTTAGGCCTACCATTATGAAGAAAGAGTTTCCTAAGTAGACATAAATTTAGCATAGCGATCTCCTAAACTTTCATCTTATATGTCATACATCAGTTGGAGGAAAAGATAGTTATGAACAGTTGCGAATTGACCTGAAATAGGAATTGAATCTTATTCACATAGGAAAATAAATATTGGACTTTGGATGGTCATGCAATCATTTACAAAGTCAGTTTATTTGATTAATGGGGGATAATTTAGTGGTAATCCACTATATACTGCAATAATAAATAGCTATTTTATGCACTAAAGGTTTGTATTTCTCTTCTCATAGATTCCAGTTACGCTTTCTTGTGCTAAAGGTATTGATTTTTATTTCGTTGTTGCAATTCTCATATGCTAAATCCAGGATGATGAGTGATTACAAAGTGGAGATGGTAGACGATGGGCTCAGTGAATTTAATGTCGAATTCAACGGTCCAAAAGAAAGTATTCCCCATTTTCATGCTTCTTCTTATATTACAATGTATTTCTAATTGCTCCAGTGGATATCACTAGGGTTCCTTGCAAGTAATTTTTCCATTTCCTGAGACCTTTAGTTTCAATGTTTATGCATATGGATGGATAGCAGAGCTTTCCCCTTGACTAGTGGTTAAACTTCCAAATGATGCTCCATAACCATTGCCTTGCTAAATGTTTTTGTTTCGACTCTTATAGTCGCGTGTAGAACGTCTTTGTACAGAGTTACATAGCATCATCCTTGATCTTTATATAGGCTTCAATTCTTGGAATATTCGAATTTTGTTGCGACTTAAGATTCAGATGAAGTTGTATTTACTTCATAGGCATACATTACCTATGAACAGTTTATTTGCTTCAAAACTTCTTCTATGTTTATTTTCATTACTTGAATTTCTAATTTATAAAAATGGCTGCTACAATGACAGGCTTGTATGAAGGTGGAGTTTGGAAAATCCACGTTGAACTTCCCGACGCGTATCCATACAAGTCCCCTTCAATTGGGTTTGTGAACAAGATATATCATCCAAACGTTGATGAACTGTGAGCGAACTAGCCCTCAACTTCTTTAAGATTGTTATGTTTTCACTAAAGTTGCACTACTGATTCGTATTTTATAAGGTAGGAATTTTTCAATGGTTTTAAAATTCATTTCTACTTGCAGATCGGGTTCTGTATGCCTGGATGTGATTAACCAAACTTGGAGTCCAGGGTTTGGTAACTTCAGACCAACTTACATTTTACTTATTCAAGCTCAAAACTTGACATGATTGCTGACTAACAAGTTTTTTTTTCTTATACTTCTTTTTTGTTGCCTACTTTCATTTTTCAGACCTATTGAATGTTTTTGAAGTTTTCCTTCCACAGCTTTTGCTTTATCCCAATCCTTCAGATCCCCTTAATGGCGATGCAGCGTCTTTAATGTTAAAAGACAGAAACCAGTACGATCAGAAAGTCAAAGGTACGAGTTTGTTTCAGAAATTATAGAACAAATGTTATGGTATAGTAATACCAGACCGTGATCGTAAATGAATGTCTGACTTGAGTAATACATATGAATATTTGTATGCTTCTTTTGTTATCTGTAATCTGTATGCTTGCTATTGTTGAATGTGCAACTCTCCACAAGGTATCAACTTACCATTTTTAATTTTGGTTATGAACATTTACACGTGTCGTTTTAGTCCTTTATTTTATGGTATGCCTGTGCATTATTTCATTTTTACTCGATGATAGCTTGGTTCATTACAAAAAAAAAATCTGTGTCGGTGTGATCTTCGGTTGTGCATAAAAATGTATGAAAATTATTTTGATCCTTAAATTTCTTTGTTGCATTTAACAAGAATGCTACATGATGCTATTAGTGTTTGATATGGTGTCATGTTTAGGAATGATCAAGTTATAATTTCTGCTACAATATATATGGTGTCATGTCATGTTTTAGTCCTATTAGTATTTGATATGATGTCTAGGACTAAAATAGAATTTCTATTCATTGTTCAAGAAAAGAATAGGAAAAAAAAATTACAAATTGAAATAGAAGGATGAGAACAAGATATTCAAGTAATACATTTACGCGTTGTTTGGTATGACAGAGTATTGTGAACGCTACGCTAAAAAGGAAAACACGACTGTCGAGGATGATAGTGAAGAAGAAGAAGAAAGTGATGCGGAAAGTGATGGAAAAAGTGATTCAAGTGACAATGATATTGCTGGTCATGTTGATCTCTAAGGGCCTAACTAGATTCACATTTAGACTAAGAAACATGGAATTGAAATGCTTCATTACATGGCCATGTTTGCAATGAAATGATATTATTTACATTTAGGCTGTAAAAATATGAATGGTTTTCATGTTTTGGGGACAGTGGAAAGCACCCAAATAGGTGATGTTGAAAGGTTGACTTCTCGTTTGTTAACTTTGCCGTGGACTTTGCTTTGTGTTTTATAATATTTTATGAAGTTTTGAAGGAAAAAAAGAGCTGCCCGACTAGTTTTTTTAGATGATTTCGAAGACAATTATAGGATTGAAAACAGAACGTGGAAGAGATTAACGAGGGGATTCTAAACCATAACCATGAACTACATAGAAGAGAAGGATATATATATATATATATATATATATATATATAAAAGAGAAGGATATTTATGTTCTTTGTAGCATTTCTATTTTAATTATAATAACTGTGTAAAAAATATTTCATATATAATAAAATAACCAAAATATTTCAATGAAAATTAGTTTAACATGTTTGAAGTCATTAATTTTACTTGATTGAAACGATTTGTTTCACTTAATTACAATCATCTATTTTATGAGGTTGATTAAAGGTCAATCACTTTTTGTTATATTTGATTTTTTTTAAAAAAATTGATATTCATATGTTTTTTTTTCATGAAAAATCCCTTTAAAAATAAATAACAATAAAAGTTGCACAAATAAAAAAAAATTTGTTTTTATTGGCTCCTAAGTCCTATGTCTCATTTCTCTTTGACAAATATATTCCATCACCAACGAGCGGCCAATTTCCCAGTAAAATCCAAATATCTGAATTGTTTTAGTATAAATTTTCTACAGGTTTAGAGTTGGCCTTATATTGAAAAAGATAGTTAAAAACTAAAAGATTATAATTTCAAATCATGGTAGTCATCTACTTCAAATTAATTTCTTATGAATTTTCTAAATAACTAAAGTCATCTCGTGAGAATAGTAAAAGAGTATGTAAACTGGCTAAGACACTCAAGAATA
>JBBMKA010000005.1:9400742-9420001 GCA_037833695.1 Sechiopsis laciniata | reverse complement strand
AAACATCAAAGTCGAGGGACTAAAATTGGACATTTGAAAGTCGAGGGACCAAAATGAAACAAACTTGAAAGTCGAGGACAAAAATGGTATTTTAACCATGTTTAATTGTATTGTTTAAAATTTTTATAATTTTTTAAAGAATAGTTTAAGATAAGATTTAAATTTGACTCTATCTAAACACGCGTCCAGCCACGAGTCGGGTCTGACGTTGCTTAGACCAAGCTGACAATACCTTTGCCGCAAGTAACATGTCGTCACATTATTCGTCCACGTTTCCAGGTCGGTTTGTGGGGCCCACTATTACCGGTATGGGCTTTAAAACCCGGATCCGAATCCGATATAAGAGAGCCAGCAGGATCCACGAAGTCACACATGCCCAACCAAAAACAACCACGTGTCTTCCGACACGTGTACATATTTTCGCGGCAAATCCAACCCACCTCCATCATTTTCACTTCAATAGTAAAAATCCACAATTCTCCATTTCTTAAATTTCGAACTCTTTCTCTAATTTTTCTGTTCAAATACAAAGCTCATTCATTTTTGGGTTTTTTCAATGTTCAAGAATTCATGCCACTCCGATCGCCGGATTCTCACTCTTCCGGCGGTTCATCCATGTGAAGCCATCTCTCCGGCCACCCTTTTAACCTCGTTGATCAATCTCTGCCGTCAGATATGCAATCACCGAACCAGAACCTTCGTTACCCAAAAACGAAACGCCCGAGAAACGATTCGACAAATCGGAATTTTGTTGATTTTCTTCGAGGAGCTTCGCGACACGTCGTCCGTTCTTCCGAATTCCGTCGTGCTCTGTTTTTCAGAGCTTCACCTCACGTTCCAGAAAATCTTGTTCTTGTTCGAAGATTGCTGTCGTTCCAATGCGAGGATTTTAATGTTGATGAAATCCCAATTTGTCACCACGCAGTTCTGGGTTCTGATTCGAGCTCTCGCCACTGCTCTCGACGTGCTTTCGTTGAATCGGATCGATGCGAACGATGAAGTGAAGGAATTGGTTGAATTGGTGGTGAAACAAGCTCGAATTGTGAAGTTTGGATTGGATAAAGATGATGAATTGACGATGAAGAGTCTTCAAACGATTTTGTTGCAGTTCGAACAGGGAATTGAGCCGGATTTGACAGCCATTAAAAGGGTTTTTAATTACCTTGAAATTCGACGGTGGAGTGATTGTAACAAAGAGATCAAATTCCTGGAAGAACAGATTGATTATCAATATTTGGATTCGAAAGAACGAGATGTCCAGATTTTGAGCAGTTTGGTGGGTTTTATGAGCTACAGCAGAGTAACTCTGTTCGAAGCTCTGAATTTTCAAGAAAAAACAGGGGATCTTCAATACAATTCCGAGACAATAAGTTGTTTAAACCCAGAAGATTTTAGATGCCCAATTTCTCTTGAACTCATGATTGATCCAGTTACTGTATCAACTGGACAGACTTATGATCGAGTTTCGATTCATAAATGGCTCTCCGCCGGAAATTTCATCTGCCCGAAAACAGGGGAAAGGCTAACCAGCTCAGAGCTTGTTCCAAATTCGAGTCTAAAGAAGCTAATCAATCAATTTTGTACTGAAAATGGGATTTCATTTGAGAAATTCAATGGTAAATCTCATGATATAACTCGAACTATAATTCCAGGCAGTTCTGCTGCGGCTGAAGCCATGAAATTCACGTCGGAATTTCTTCTCCGGCGACTGGTTTTCGGGACGAAAACGGAGAAGAACAAAGCAGCCTACGAGATTCGTTTATTAGCGAAATCAAACATTTTCAATCGGTCTTGTTTGATTACAGCCGGTGTAATTCCGCCATTGTTGAACCTTCTCGCCTCGTTCGAAAAACCCTCGCAGGAAAACGCCATTGCTGCGATTTTAAAGCTCTCAAAGCATTCAACGGGGAAGATTTTGGTGGTGGAAAGTGGAGGATTAACGCCGATTCTCTCTGTTTTGAAATCTGGTTTTTGTTTAGAATCCCGTCAATTAGCCGCCGCCACATTGTTCTACCTCTCGTCGGTGAAGGAGTACCGGAAATTGATCGGAGAAATTCCGGACGCCATTAACGGGCTGATTGAGCTCATCAAAGAAGGAACAAATTGCGGGAAAAAAAACGCAGTGGTTGCGATTTTCGGGCTCTTACTTCACCCCAAGAACACCAAAATTGTTCTTAATTCCGGCGTAATTTCAGTTCTAAGAGACATAATCGCCAGCTCCGACAACGAGGAATTGATTTCCGATTCACTCGCCGTTATTGCGGCGTTGGCAGAGAGTTCAGAAGGAAGCAATTTGATTCTAGAAGCTTCTGTTCTTCCTCTGCTTTTAAGGACTCTGAATTCTGCGACTTCGCCGGCCGGAAAAGAGTATTGCATATCGGCGCTCCGGTCTCTGTGCAACCACGGCGACGAGTCTGTGGTGGCGGCGCTGGCCGGAGAAAGGTCCGTTACGGCGGTTCTTTATTCAGTTATGACGGAAGGAAGTTTGGCTTCTAGCAAGAAGGCTCGGTCGCTGTTGAAGATTTTACATAAATTTAGGGAAAACAATGCAACATTTGCTCAAGAACATTCGGTTCAAGTTTGGTGATTGGATTGGAAATTTTGGTTTGGTTTGTTTTTTATTTGATTGATACTTTTGTGGGAAATTGAGCTCGGGTTTTAGAAAGAGCTTATTTGTTGGGTCGGTTGTGGTAGAAAATATTGTTAAATACTTGTATATAAAACCATACTTTATATTCAAAAGATAATATATTATTAAATATGTTGTTTTTTAAATTTATTTTCTTACAAGAATATTAAATTTTTAATAAAAATTAAAATAATTATTTTATTAATATATTGAAATTTATAATTAATCTCTTATTTTCAAAATCATTTGGCCTTAAACCCAAAGGACCAAGAGGCCCATTATTGACAACAAACACATACACCAAACCTCTTTAGGGGTGATTGAATTTTGGTATTGAGGAGAGGAGAGTAAGGATTAGGGGTGATTGAATTTTGGTATTGAGGAGAGGAGAGTAAGGAGAAGGAATTGAGATTTTTCAACTCGATTGTTTTTAGTACATCAATATCTCTTCATCAACCTCTCCTCCAATATCACATCAAATCTTTTATATAATCTTATTAAATGTCATATCAAATATTTTTTTAATTTTCAACCATATAATATAAAATAAAATATCTTTTATCTAATCTTATCAAATATCACATCAAATCTTTTCTAATTTTCAACCACACAATATAAAATAAAATATATTAAATGTATCAATTAATACAATTATGCAATGATTACGTTAATAAAAATTAATATACAATAAATATTTTTGCAATATCTCCTCTCGAAAACACCAATCTTCAAACAAATATTTCATATCTCAAAATCACTCTACTTTCTCTTCCTCTCCCTCTTCTACTTCCTCTCCTCTCCTATTTTTCGACTCCAAATCCAATCACCTCATTAGAATATGATTTATGTTTCTATATTTTTAAATGTTCAATCTTTGTTACTCTCAAGAGGTGACACAATAGTTGAAAACTTGAGTTTTGAAAGTATTTGAGATTAGAGACTCACTTGTAACATAAATAATGTTATGAGATGAAGTTTGTTTTAAATTGTCAAATTGCAAATATTTAGTTAGGGATATCGAATGTGAGTTACTAACAGATAAAATGAATAAAAATTCACAATTTAAGGCCCAATTGATCAATTTGCAAACCATTCGATGTTTTTCCTTATAATATATAAATGGTTAAAATACCATTTTGATCCCTAAATTTTCAAGATGTTAACTTTTATTTTGTGATTTTTTTGATATATGCAACTGTTCGGACCTAGAAAATTAATTCCTAGTAAGTGGTCATCATGTATTGAATCTATCACCTTAAATACTTCAATATCTTATTTGACCATTAGGCCACTCAATGATAATTTTATTCAAATGATCGAATACAAAAAATGGATCACCTTGAGATCTATGAGGAAGTATGTGTTAATATATATTTTTTGGTGTGTTCCATTTACTTACAAAAAACAATATCTACATAGTTTTTTTTTCCACGTATAATTTGAGAACTCAATCGACATAAGTATGTATTTATGAGTTTTCAAAAAAAAAAAAAGAAGTATGTATTTATGATAAAAGAATCATGAGTTTAAATTTTCACCCACTTAATTATCGTTGAACTAAAAAAATATATATACGATAATAATTTGGAACAGTCAACAAAAGTAGAAAGACACTTCATAATTAAATTAAAATTACAATATTATTTTGGTTCATTTACTTTGAGTTTTATTCCAGTTTGGTCTTTAAAATTTCAAATAATCAATTTCAGTCGACTTTCGATTATGTTTTGATTTGGCTCATAAATTTTTAAATGTTTAATTTTAGTCTTTTTTTTTTTTTTTGAAATGTAACTTTTATTGGCTATAAGTTTTAAAAATATGTTTACATTTTATTTTTATTTGTATTAAAAAGATTAACATTAAAGAAATCAATTTTTAGAATATTAATTTCATTTTATCATAAGGACCATTTTAATTAATTTATTATTTAATTTTTTAGTTATATTTAAATTAAAATTGGGCATTTAAAAGTATAGAAATCAAAATGGAACAAACTTGAAAACATACAAACTAAAATTAAATATTTGAAAGTTAATAAACCAAAATGAAACAAAATTGTCTCAAAACTAAACTCTTCAACTGCAATGAGAGTTCCATCAACCCACTTCTTCCAGATGTACCTATCTACTGCCCTTTCTGTTAGAGCGTTGTAGCACTTTCAGTTATTGAACATTGGATTAGTTTTGCCAATTGAAATAATAGCTCAATTAATAAAATATGTTTTATGATCAAGAGGTTATAAATTTAAATGTGACTAATATTATTGATGAAGATTGTAGTTAGAATTACATCTTTCATTATATTTTCATGACTAAAATGTCATAAGTTCTAATTCCTCATCCATTTGAGTTGATAATTGTGTGGCTCACGCTGTCCAAGTGAGGAGGCAATACACTTATCAATATGTACAATAAAGATGTCTTATTCTACATTTTCTTAACCTAATGTTTTGATGAAATCCAGCAAAACTATATTGGTTTTATAATGAAATAAACACCAAAATTTCAAATGGCGTTTGTAGCAACGGTTAGGATAATTGCCTTCCAAGCAATAGACCCGGGTTCGACTCCCGGCAAACGCATCCTTTTTTTTTTCTTTTTTTTTTTTGTCGTTTCGTTTGAACCCTAATCCTACACTTGGTCTCCGCTGCCGCTCAAATCAACACGCCATTGAGAACTCCACATCTTCCTCCTCGGCCAAGAACAGCTTCAAATTCTTCGCTTTTCAGAATCGGATTTTATCGATCCAAGATATCCATTTGTACAGCAGCAAAATTGTTCCACTGGTTTTTTGTTTCTCTCGTTCAGAACAAAGGTAATATTCTGCGCTATTCTTCTCTAAAATCTAAATCGATATGTATTTCTTTGCTTAGATCTGTAAGTTTCTTTGGAGTTCTTGAGTTAATTTTACTCTCAGTCACATATTTCGTTTCTTTGGTATCACGTGTTGCTGGTGGTCCGTTCGATTGCGTTGTTGAGAGTGGCTGCGTCAGGTTTAGCGTTCGAGTTTCTGGCAAAAAGGCACCAAAGCCTATAAACAAAATGTAGTGGAGAGCCAGAGACGTCTTTTAGTCAACGAATTGATATATATGAATTAAGTGCAATGTCTTATATGAATAAATGATACGCGGTTGGAAAATGGGGACTCTTTCTATCCCATAGCTTTCGTGTAATAAATCAAAGTGCCACAGCTGAAACTGTTGTTCAAACTAAATTGTTTCTGAGGTACTTTCCTGCTTGCCTTAAATCAGTATGTTTGAATCAGTCTTAGAAAAAAAAAGTGAAAAAGAATCAAGTATGAATCTTGATCATGGCGTCAGGTGTTGTGTTGCCCCTCAGTGAATGGTTATGTGAAGAATATTATGATATACTGGTTATTGAATTCCCACGTTCAGATTGGGGAAGAAAGTGTTTTAACCCATTATGTTATTTTAGGCGGTGGGGCTTTGAGTGAACTTGTGATGCTTATTACATGTTTATCAAGTTGGCAGAAGGAATGTTGTGTCGTTGTTTTGGCTTAGACGGTGGGTGGGTATACTGCATTTCTTTCTTTTAAAATCAAGTTAGCATTTAAATGGTGGTGTTTGGTGTTTTTGAAATTCACGTGGTTGTATTTGTAATTGTTTAGATGCCCTCAGTTTAGAGACGACCATAAATTGGTGTTTTTGGGACATAACCTATTTTGGTAAGATGAATTGGATTAAAGCTCTTTATTTGAGCATCTAATCATGAAGTTTGGGTTAACTCGATTTGGCATGTCTAGCTTAAGAAGTTATAAAAGGTTATGAAGGAGCGAAATTGATGTTGACCATTGGTTCATGATGGTTTGGGTTATTTAGCTCCCAGATCTTTTGCCTTTTGGTTGTTAATTCTGAGGTATGTTTGAATCTAGTCAGGTACTTTGGAGTTCGTTTTCGAGGTTTGTTGCGGTTTTTGGTTTCAACCCTTTTAGAAGGTAAGTAGCTATGGATGCGGTTTCTTTAGAATTCAGTTATGCTTGGTGATCAATAGAAATATTTTGGTATATTAATTAAATATATTTTGGCTGGTTCTAAAGTTGTACTAACTTTCAAGCTTGTGAGTCAGAATTGTGCTTGATAAGAGTGGTTTGCACCCTTTCCTTGAGTTTAGTTATCAGTTTTAACTCTTAACTTGGACAGTTGGGATCGGGCTAAGTCATGGAGGTAAGGGCGAATTATAATGTTATAAACCCCTTTGTGACAAGTAAGGTATGGTTCAAGAAGCATAGTTTGGGCTCTGTCATGAGTTTTGGGTAGGTTCTTAAATGTTTTAAAAGGATATTGAGGCTTACGCCTTGAGACAAGCTCTAACTTTAGACTCGAGTCTTACGCCTTTGTTGGATCATAAGAGGCTTACACCACACACAGGAGAGGCTTACGCCTCTTAATAACACACTGAGGCTTAAAGTTCCTATGGCTCGTAGAATAAATAGAAGAATAGTATTATTTTTTCCCATTCTTTAAATTATAAAAGTTTGAATCATAATAATATGAACTATCACAACTTTTACTACTTATACATAAAAACATTGACGACAAATAATTTATAGAATAATTTAAATTTTTTGTCTACAATGTTTTATAAAATAACTACATCTTATTAGTTCATTGATTAAATGAGGTTTGAAACGTAAGAGGACCTGATTCATGAGTTCGTTCTCAGACATAGCTTTAGACATCCATTTAAATCACATATTTTCTCTTATGGATTCTTTTATTATAGAAGAACATAATCATTTTAGAACTGTTAATTTAATTTTGATCATTTTTGGCTAATTTTCGTATCACATGTCTGGCTTCGAGAGTTCACTTTTGTTTCATTCATCAATGAAATTGTTTCTTATTCTAAAAAAAAAATTCAATCCTATAAGTGATAGTCGTGATGTTAGAGACATCATTTTAGAAATTTTGTTGTGACAATGGTTAGTTTGATTTTTATGTATTTTTACTTAAGTATTATGTTTTACGATACATATTTACACAAACTAAGAATTTTTATAATGTTTTTAATTAAAATTGAGGCTTACGCCTCATACCGCCTTGAGACTTACGCCTTGCGTCTTCAAAAGGAAAAGTCTCAAGACCGCCTTTAGCATTTTAAAACATCTATTCTAGGTCAAATTGTTGTCTTAAGTGTGAGTGTGGAGGTCGTCTGGGGCCTCAGTTCATGTATTCTAAGAGTCAAGGCTTTCAATTGGTTAGTTCTCCTAATTGGTTGAGTATGAGGACCATGATTAATTGTGGTTGAGGAACAAGTGATATATTATAACTTGGTATTAAGAGTAAGAGAGCCATGTTAGGTTCGAGAGTGATCTCTGGTAGTAGATGTATTATGGGTAGTATTTTCAATTTTTAAGTTAAAGGAAAACGAGAGACAAGGTCTTGAGAGTGCTTTAGTTCTACCTTCGTCAGACACAGGGATTTGTTAGGGTTGAGATCGGCCGAGTAAAGGTTCCGACTGTTGGACCATGATTTGAGTTTGAGGCTAAGGATGTACAGGGAATTTAGCGCTCGAAAGTGGATAGTGATCTTGTACCTGTTTTTGAAGCGTGTGGTGTTGAGACTACTTCTTCAGTTTGGGTCGTGCCTTTATGTTGGTTATAGTTTGAGGTCGCATAGAGTGTGATCTGAGGTTATGCTTCATAGTTGTTTCCAGAATGTGCCAGTATAGAGTGTTGTTGCTACCTGCTTGAGGGGTATCGCTCTTTTACATTAGTTGGCATGGCCAAGAGTAGGTGGGTTTCACTTTTAGCTTGCCGAATAGTTAAGTTTTGTGTTTTCCAGAGGTGTAGTAGTTTTGAGATTTGACTCTAAGTTCTCTGTGTTGAAGTTGAAGTTCAGGATTTCTTTTTTGTTGCAGCCTTGTTAAGTCTTGTGCAAATGAGGACTAGTTATACCATTCTACAAAGCTTCTTAGTGAGTATGCTATACTTATCGTGGGCCTTGTTGTTGTCTCTTGCAGGTTCTTGACGTGGTTGAGGTGACGGGACTTACTTAGGTTCGTTGAGCTATGCAAGACGGATTCTGAACGAGAGGCTTTGCTCTAGGTCTCTGGTTATAATGTTCTCGGTAGAGACTCACTTATGTCTGGGATTATCATTAATACTTCATTTTGACCACTGAGGTTTCAAACAAGTTTATGATATTGTTGAATAGATTGCTTGTAACTTCTGGTTTGTAGTAGTGGTGTCTTGTATAGGCTCTTTAGAAATCTAGGGGTGTTACTGTGTGACCATGCCTTTCTTCCGCTCGAGCTGCTGCATCCTCCCTCCTATTGGTTTTGCACTCATTTTTTCCTGATGCGTAAACTTGTTGGAACTGATAGAGGGTAATTTTTGCCTTTTAACTTCTTCTCACAGATGAACATTTTGAAGCATCGAATTATCAGCAGGGGAGGATTCAGATATGGTAGAGCATTGCAAATTTCATTCATTCATTCATCGCACGACGCAGTGCTGGAAGTTTGTTCTCGAGAGCAAGACGTAGTGATTGCTTTAGGAAGCAATGTGGGCGACAGATTGCAAAATTTCAATGAAGCTCTGCATTTAATGAAAAATGCAGGAATACACATTACAAGACATTCTTGCTTGTATGAGACAGCACCAGCCTATGTCACTAATCAACCTCAATTTCTCAACTCTGCTGTTAGAGCTGTCACAAAGCTTGGGCCACATGAACTACTGAGTACAGTTAAGAACATAGAGAAGCAGCTCGGTCGTACTGATGGTATACGTTATGGCCCAAGGCCAATTGACTTGGATATTTTGTTGTATGGAAGATATAAAGTGCACTCAGATATTCTCACTGTTCCACATGAAAGAATCTGGGAAAGGCCGTTTGTGTTGGCTCCTTTGATTGATTTGCTGGGTTTGGATGTTGATACAGATGTTGTTGCTAGTTGGCATTCTTTAGCTGCTGATCATGGTGGACTTTTTGTTTCCTGGGAGAAGTTGGGTGGTGAATCTCTTATTGGTAAAGAAGGAATGAGAAGGGTTTTGCCCATTGGAAACAATTTATGGGATTGGTCCTGCAAGACTTCTATCATGGGGGTTCTTAATTTGACACCTGATAGTTTTAGCGATGGTGGAAAGTTCCAATCTATTGAAGGTGCAGTTTCTCAGGTGCGTTCGATGGTTTCAGAAGGTGCTGATATGATTGACATTGGTGCTCAGTCGACACGGCCCATGGCACCTATGATTTCTGCTGAAGAAGAATTGGATAGATTGGTTCCCATTTTGGAAGCAGTAACAGAAATGCCAGAGATGAGTGGAAAGCTCATATCAGTTGATACTTTTTATTCAGAAGTCGCTTCCGAAGCTGTCAAGAGAGGGGCTCATATCATAAATGACGTATCAGCAGGCCAGTTGGATCCTGAAATGCACAGGGTTGTTGCTGATCTTAAGGTTCCTTATGTTGCAATGCATATGAGAGGAGATCCATCTACAATGCAAAACAATGAGAATTTACAGTATGATGATGTTTGTAATCAAATTGCCACTGAGCTACACTCTAGGATTAGGGGTGCAGAATTATCAGGCATTGCAGCCTGGAGGATAATTATTGATCCCGGGATTGGATTTTCTAAGAACACAAAGCAAAACTTAGAAATTCTAACGGGTGTATCGAAGATTCGAGCAGAGATTGCAAGGAGAAGTGTGGGCTTGTCTCATGCTCCCATGTTGATTGGACCCTCAAGAAAGAAATTTCTCGGTGAAGTGTGTTTGCGATCAGTTGCAACGGAGCGAGATCCCGCTACGGTTGCTGCAGTTACCATAGGGGTTCTCGGTGGTGCAAATATAGTTAGAGTACATAATGTAAGAGACAATGTGGATGCAGGGAGACTATGCGATGCAATAAAGGACAAAAGGAGCTGAAGTATGGTTTTGCTGAAGCATGGTTTTGGAAATGCTTGCTTCTATAATTATTTTCAATGTACTATGTTATGTTTCCATGTTTCTCATTAAAAAAAAAATCTTCGAGGGGTAATTTGTATATTTTTTTTAGGACATCGATTCATTTTTTTGTGACATTCTGCAAAATACCTGACCCCCCAATTCGACCTTCATTGTTTCTTTTGTTTTTTAACTCTTGGTTTCTTGTGTTGATTGGCACTGAGGTTTCACTAGATTTCACTGTGTTACTTTAATGGACACTCATCATTTATAACGAGGCATCTGATTTTATTTCCTTCTCACCGTAAGGCAAGTTAATTCTCATGCAACCAGCACAGTACTTCTGATTTGTGAATCAGTCTTTACTGATTCATGTGATTTATCGCTGATTTTTGTTGAATACTACATTCATAGACAGTTCAAACATTGTGATGGCGACTGTACCTAAAACTGTAACTGAGGAAGCTAAGATTGACCCTTTGAAGACGATGATGCGTTTGATATTAATGAAGGTATGGTTTATGATCTACTGCTTTCTTTCTTAACTTCTCTTATTTGGATCCCACTTCCAGGGCAGTATACACTCTTTTTCATTCATGGTTGCCTGATGTGCAGTTACTTGCTCGATGTTCCAGCCAAAAGAATGTAAGTTCAATAATGGTCTGGCAGTCATGTTAATGATTTGGTATGCTATTCCTTATTCGGATCGCCGTATCTTAATTACAATTACTTGAACCCTAAGACAAGCTGGAACTGTGTAAAATACATGATGTGCTGATTGATTGGAATCCTACCATGGCTTGTAGTTGGTAAATTTCCATTATGTTTTAGAACGTGATTAGAGTACGTGTGTAACAATTGCTATTTTCTAGGAGCAATAGAATATCTGGCCATATGCTTGGTTACTGGATCATCTTGTCCCATCTGATTCTTGGACTTCTATTCTACATAGCTTTAAACAGGAGCTAAAAGTGATGTGAAAATGTTGGAGTTGTTTATATGGAGCATTTGGATTCGTGATAAGTGTGTTAGGGATGTTTGTCTCTAGATCTATATCAAGTCCTTACCTATGGCCATTTTTTTTTTGATATATCTAGTTGGTTTTTCTCCCAACTTCTAAACTCCCTAAAGATGTGCTATAGCTGTTTAGTAAAAGCTCCCATTGTCTTGTCTTGTTTGTTTACCTTGAGTTCTTGAAAAACACGGAGGTTGTGTATGTGCTAAGTTGCTAACTTATGTGTAGTAACTTGATGATAAAACTACTAGTAAAGCTTGGAAGTGGTGTATTGGCATTGGCATGCTAACATGAATAGATTGTTGAGTTGAGTACCTTCACCACCTAAAGATGAAGCAGTTAGAGACAGGAAGAGAGGGAGCTTGTTGTGGAGGCACTTACTTTTTATTGGTTCTAACAATTTAATTACTGGAGTGATCGTACAAGGTAGAACACTATGGTCCCGGAAGGGCAGCCTAATTAGTTGAGAGTATGGATTTCGAGGGATGTTTCCTTAGATGTCCTTAGTTCGAGACTATAGGGAAGCTCTTAAATTAGAAAATCCTTTGATGTATGGTGCCACAACTTAGGAATGGGCCAGTGTGCCCAAGGTATAAGAGAGCGAAGTTCAAACTCCCAGTCATTAAAATAAAAAAAAAACAGGGAAGAACACTTTGACACTGTGTTATATGCCTAGTCCTAATAAATCGATTCTAATCACAAGTAATTGGACCCTTGTTATCTTAGAGACCTTTCTCTTCGATGCATGCGCCGAGCTTGTTACCATTGGCTTCTTGTTCTCCCTTTCTATAAATAAATAAGTCTGCTTCTTGTTCTTTATGAGCTCGATAGAAATTTGGTTCGGGATGCCAATCTGTGCATTCTGTTGTCACAGCCTAAAACATTGTGACCTTTGGTTCTTGAGGAAACAGCTTTTTATATCATGGTCCACAATCCTCGTTCATGGATCTTCCTGCGGTTTGTTTCGAATTTATAATATGTTTTGTTCAAAATGTTCCAATAATAGAAAACAGCGTTTTTTTAGAACAATAAATGAATGCATATTTGAACTTCTGATCTTAAGAAAATACTACCTGTCAATTATTTGTTACATATTATCATGATCACGATAAAATACAGTTTTTTTAGTTAGTTGGCTCTTGTTGATCGCTCATTTTTTCTGACATGGACTTGTTGATCGATCTTAATTAGTTTTGCATGTTGCATTTCAAGCTTATCATAAAATATCCCTTTATATACCTTCAAATTTTTCTGAATATTATTAAACTTCTCATCCGATCTAGATTATGAATATTGGTAAGATATTTTTTTTTTAGTAATAATTGAAGATGAATGATTTAAATTTTAAATTAAATCATGGGTAAACACTTATATTAAGTCAAGAATACATATTTATGTCGATTAAACTATGTTTTTGTTGGTATAATAGAATCTAAAGGCCAAAAATGTTGTTGAATTGTTGAAGAAATTTGAAAATGTAGACAGTTGGAATGTTGACAAATCGTTTTAGTGTAGAAGAAATTTTGACTTTACAAACAATCAAATAATATATATATATATATATATATATATATATATTTATTTATTTATTTGTATAACTTCTCTACCTACTTTACAAAAATTGTTTCAATTTGTTTTTACCTTTCTCTCATAGTTTTTAAACTTTTAATCGCACTCACAATTTATCTTTCTACTTTATAAATTATTTTCACTTTTTCTTGTCTTTGCCTTTCGACTTTATAAATTAAAAGCAAGAGAAGGAGGGGAGGGAAAGTTTGAAGTAATTGTAAAGAGGGAGGAGAGATTACATCAACAACAAAAAAAAAACTTCATTATTGACCTTTTTAGGAAAAAAAAAAAAAATCATATTATACACCTAAATGTAGGAACATAAATTAATTTTTGCATTCCATTTATAGTTTTTTTTTTTTTTTTTGAAACACCATCTATAGACATTTGAAAGTCTTTAAACTCTTTTTAAATGGTAAAAATCATTATAGGAGAAAATCAATTACCATTATTATCTAACTTTTTCATCACTGAATTAATCCAATACCATATATTATACATACCTCAAATGACCCCAATCTCCCAAACTCCTCACCTTCATACATTACAAACCTAATTAAAAAAATAACAGTTAACAAGAGCAAAAAAAAAAAAATAATAACACAGAAAATTATCCATCAACACTACTTTTACCCTTCTTCTCAGTCCCTCCCATTTGCTAAATTCTCAAACTTTTTCACCAATTACAGTAATAACATCCACCCCACTTATTGACGGCGGCGCTTCTTCTAAACTTCATCTTCCTCCGGCCGCCGCACCCGGCGGCGGAAGTGGCGGCAGTCACTTTTCCCGGCGAACTTGATAGAGAAAAAACTTGCTTCATCTTCCTCTTATTATTAGGGTCAATGAACTCAATTCAGCTGAATTTGGCTAAGCCCACCATTTTGCTGCTCCAAAACCAAGCCAATTTTGGGAACAACAACAGCACAAGTTCTGCAAATTGGGCAAAAGGGTGTGTTCAAAAGCCAAGAATCTATGCACTGAACATGGAAACTATGCCTACAATTTGGCAACAATCTGCAAATTTCTCCAACTTTGAAACTCTCCAAACAAACCACACATTCCAAATCAACCCCACTTCTTCTCTCTGTTTTCTCCCCTAATTTGTACTCATAACAAGGAAGCTTCTCCAAATCCTCATTTGAAAGTTTGGTTCTTCTCAATAAAATCATTTCCCCTTCTCCTCTGAAAGCTCTCCCAACAATACAGACATGAATCACCACCAAAACAGCTATCCCAACCAGCAACAGAGCAGCTGATACTACAATCTCCATAACCATGGTTCTTGATTTTAAAATCCAAACAATCCCAGAAAGGGGTTTTTTTTTTGTGGGTCTGAGTGTTTGTTTTTTTTTTTGTTTTGGTTGAGGTTTGTGATTGAATCTCTGTCTCAATTGCGGAAATCACTCATCTTGGATCTTCAATGTTGCAGCTTTTGTTTTGTTTAGTTGGTAAAGAAAAGGGCTGGTGATATCACTGTAGTGAAATCAACATGTGATGGGTGATGATCTCAAGTTTTGGTGGTGTTTGGGACAAGAGAAGAAAAGGATAATTTGGAAAGAGAAATATTTAGATGATGTCCAGGCATAATGTATGAAATAATGTTCACGTATCTGGCTCAATATGGATCACAATCTATTTTTCTTTATTTTATTTTTTTATCTTTTGGATTTATAATCAAATAGATTGTGGCTCATATTGGACCATATATGTGGGCATTATTTTATACATCATACCCGGGCATGATTTAAATATTCCTCATTTGGAAATAAGAATTAGGGGGAGTACATAGTCCGAGTGTCTTAAAAAAAAGTAGAGTTGAGTTGGGTCATAGGAAGTTTTTGTAACAATTTAAAATTTCAGGTTAATCAATCTTTCAATCTGTTTAACGTTATGCATTAGAGCAATTCAACTTACCTCTTATATTTTTGGGTTGAGTTGGGTTCTTAAATTGTATTAATCTTCTATTTATTCTATAAAACAACTCTATTCATATCCTATATATAAACAAATAATTAAAAGATGGATGATAGTATACTTGAATTTAAGCTACCTATCTTATTAGTTCATGTTATTTATCAATATGCTAAGAACTTATCTTATTAATTAAATTTTATTCTCTCTCTCACACACACACGCGCGCACGCACACGCCAAAAATTGGTCAACCTTAGAACCGACCCAACAAAAATGATAAAATCATAATTCAATCCAACTCTTACAATTTGGGTTTGGTAATCTAGGTTGCTCGGGTTGTTGGTTCTTTGTACATCCACTTTGTTATAAGTATTTTTTTATCTTATAATCACTATTCATTCCACTAATAGTCTCATTCTATCTTATAAGTAGTAGTTTTTATTGTTTGACATCCACTTTGTTATATCGAATGAGTTAGTGACGTAATGATTTCATTGCTTGGTTGTAAACCAGTTCAACACCAGCATCACAAGTTCGATTTCGAATATCAGTATTTGTCCCCCTCCTTCGATATGTACTAAAAAAATAGTCTCGTTCTATCTTATAAGTACTTTTTATTTCCCTAGTAACTAGCTCTAGCTTTCATTCTTCTATAAGCCATATTTTGTTCTCCATAATCATTCCGTACACTTAAACGCATCAATTATTTCATTCTATAAATATTTTTTTCACTCCAAACACAAAGAACTATTCCATGTTAATTACTCTTTCTGTACATTCTTCCCATGTTCTCAATTCACCCACGATCATTCCATTCTTGTTGCCCCAAATTTCCTTTTTTTTTTCTTTTAATTTATTTTATTGAATGATTATGGGAATGGTAAGAATATGAGAGAATATAAGAGAATGATTATCTATAAGAAATAATATTTGTGCTTAAGGGTGAGGTGAATTATTAATGTGTTTAAGGTTCAAAGAATGATTATAATGATAATGGGAAACAAAAATTGAGTATGAGAAGGATGATAAATGGCTATAGAAAGAAATATAAGTGATTATGAAGAGAATGAATAGTAATTATGTGAAGAATAAATATTGATTTTGAGAAAAATAATTGTCAATGACTCAAACATAAATAAATAAATTATTTCCCCAATATTGACTTTCATTTGCCTTGCCCAAACACTCCTTTACAATCTCATCTTGCCATTAAAGTTAGCTTCTTTTTTGCTTTCTCTATGGAACAAATTGATGGGTTACACCAAAAAAGATGTTCATAATATAACTTAACCTAGTTAACACAAATATCATCCAACTAAAAGATATCATTTTCACCTAAATACAATGTCATCTCTTGTTGTTGAACATATAAATTAGAAATGCTGTTGGGTTCTCTCAATAACTTGGTATATTTTCCACACTTTTAATAGTTATTAACCTAGCCTATATGAGTTAGAAATTGACAATATTTTATTGCTAGTATATAGCATCTTCACTATATGAATTCTAAATTTAAACCCAAAAATATCATATCATTATAAAAATGGTATAATATCTTAAAATCATAAAAGAAAGGGGAATCTAACACGAACTTTATAGTAAAATTTAAAGTGTTGGAGAGGCGATATCCACTAATGATTGGAATGGTTTTTTTTCCAACACCAAATATGTGCAAGAAAAAAAAAAAAAAAAAACAGGTATACATAGAATTGGATACCAAATTGGACTTCAGAGGCTTCTGTTTTTAGCACCAAAAAAAAAAACATTATACATTGCCCCACATGACATGAACGGATTGGAAAATCTATTTAAAAAAAGGACAAGTGGAAGAACATACACGACATGTCTGAATTTGAATAGTTTTAAATTGTAAATAATTAGGAGAATCTAATCATGTGTGTCCAAAGTCTTGTGATTGAGAGAATCCAATCAATTATATGTCCATCAAATTTTCCATTGTGATTGGACTAGTGTCCATGAGGTCATTAAGTGGCCCAAATTGTTGAATTTTCAACTATTTTTTATGGTTTGGAGTTAGGATATTGATTTCCCCTCTTGACAAACTTTTTCTTTTTCTTTATAAATTTATCAGGGAGCAAAAAGACCAATAAAATAAAAACGGAGAGAATTTTTAAGTCATTTTTAGTTCAATATAATGGCCAAGGGTGGAAGATCTACATACCCATCTTGTTCCACATTTGATAAAAAATGAGAAAGTTTTCATCTTATTAATAGATATAGGCTACTCCCTTATTTTGAGGTGAAACTCATGTTATCTAATATGATATTATAGCTTCACGTGAGTTATTGACCCTCCAAATTTCAATCTGATCCAAATGAGTGAATTGTA
Source organism: Sechiopsis laciniata (assembly GCA_037833695.1). Taxonomy (NCBI): domain Eukaryota; kingdom Viridiplantae; phylum Streptophyta; class Magnoliopsida; order Cucurbitales; family Cucurbitaceae; genus Sechiopsis; species Sechiopsis laciniata. Next base: position 9,402,611 of record JBBMKA010000005.1, on the reverse strand, counting down.
TCCCACTTAAGTGCAGGCAAAAACTTAAGTGAGTATTTGATCTCAAAAAATTTAAATGCAATCCAAACAATTAAGGTAAGACAGGTATTTCAGTCCACAAATTCTGATCAAATCTAAGATGGTCTTTCCTACATAACACCATATTGAAGGAGCATGTTTGAGATACTCATGTGTTGTCCCACATTGAAAATATATAGAGATATGAGCTATTCCTTTATCAATTAATTTTGAGGTAGAACCCCATATTATCTATAATACTAGTTATAGACATAAATTTATGACGATTGAACTATTATACATATATGGGCAAGAATAGAAAAACATGTAAGATATGAACCAAGAATCATGACATTAATTAACGATGATCAAGAGTGATCTAATGGTCAAGAGAGTCTTTGAAACCCAACGATGATGAGTTTAATTTATGGTTTGACCATCTACCATAGATCAAACTTATAATAACGGCGTTGAAATGAATTACCATCAAACAAGATAACCAATGTGCCACCAACCCATTCGATCAGATTACTTCTAAAATATAAAAACTAAATGATATCTTAACTTATAACAACATTACATCACAAATATGGGATAATCTAATGAATGTCCTTAGAAGTAGAAATATTTCCATCTCCAATTGTTGTAGAATTAAAATAATAATAATAAAAGAATTTTAACAACTTAAGTTTGATAATTCATTTGTGAATTTTGTATCGATATCTTCAGTAATATTGATCAACACAAATTAAAAACGATATGGGTGGTGTTCTAAAAAAAAGTGGTGGTGTGGTATGAATGTGGTTACTATGGTAATATCAATTTAAGAATTATTTTTCTACGAATTTTCTTAACAGCTAAATGTTATAAGCTAGGTCAAATAGTTTGTAAAAATAGTAGGGGTGTGAATTTAGATGAACATAAGTTGATTCAAACCCATAACTATATATGCAAAATATAATAGGTCAAATTTTATAAGAAAATTATATTTATATTGTGAGACATGTTATTGATGCCTTAACTATTTGATTATGTCTAGGTTAGTGAAATTTTGATGTCCATTTGTTGTCATTTTGGATTATAAATACATCATGTTGGAAAAAGAATTAGCCGATTTAGTTTGCCAAGAGAGCATTGGAAAATTATTGAGGGTGGCCTATCTAAGAATTATTTAAATATATAATTTTTATATATTTAATTTAATTTCCAACATGATCATCAACATATTCAAGTGACATGTCGTACAACTTAATAATCAAAGTTAAAATTTCCATATAAAATACTGTTGAATTAAAAAAATGATTTAAGTCAAAAGTTAACACAAATAAATACGACCGATTAACTTCTAAAAATTATGAAATTAAAGTTGTTCTTATAGCCAAGTTCAAACATGCATATTGTTGTGGTCTACTAAATTGTTTATACAATGACCTAGTTTTTTATTTTTATATCTTTCATGGAATGTGTTTGTTTTGTTTATGAGCATTTGGTGAAGTCCTTTCATGTTTTGCAATCCATTTGGCAACTCAATTTTTGAGGTTGAGAATTTTTTTTTAATTTTTTTGAGACGAGAGAGGTTTGAATTTGAAATTTGTGACGTGTTATTTATTGCTCAACTCGATTAACTTTAGCCATTATAATTCAACTTTTTTATACCTAGAGCTACAATTTTTGAGTATTTGAATTTCGACGAGGTTTTAAATGATTTTTTGAACATTTTTCTTGATTAAGAATGCCATTAATTTCATAATTTTAAGTTTAGAAGTTCATATTAAAGCGATATAAAAATAATAAACAACATTCTCACCTAAGAAACATATATATATATATATATATATATATATATATATATTATCCTTCAACTCTTCTTTC
>JBBMKA010000005.1:9381613-9400642 GCA_037833695.1 Sechiopsis laciniata | reverse complement strand
CTGTTGAACCACCATCACCGCTTGATTTTTCAGAATCACCACCACTTGGTCTTCCCTTCAAAGCCTTGTGTAATCCAAATTGTATCAGCACATCTTTGACTTGCATTTGCCACAAGCCAAAATTCATCCTTCCATCAAATTTCTCCACGTCAAACTTCACTGAACTCATAAAGCCAGCCATTTCTGCTTCGATCCTAGCAAATCTGCAAATAATGATCAACACCCAGTTGTAACTTGTTTTAAGAATTCTTTTCTGATGTGGAAGCACAAACAAAGTTGCAACCACAGAGCATACTCAGAAATTCAAAAACTACAAATCTAAAGCTCTAATACCACTTGTTGGGAAAAACCTTCCCTAATTACCGCAGGAATAAACAGAAAAAATACTGAGAAATTAAAAGGAAACAACAAAAATAAAGAACACAAGAATTTACGTGAAAAAACTCCAAACCGAAGAAAAAAAACCACGGACAGAAAGAGCTTCCACTATGTGAAAAATTGCTACGATCACACAGAATTTTCTCCCCGGCTCCAATTACAAAAACACTCTTTTCAAAGCTTATACTACTCACACTCTTTGCCCCACTCTCTATAAGAGAATACAAAAGAAATTTAAAATCTTTCCAATGTAGAAAATCTTCTTCCTAATATTTTGCCAAAATCCAACAATATTCACATCTACCAAATGGGTCAGTGGCTCAATGATTTCATTGTTTGGTGGTAAACTAGTTCAACACCAGTATCAGAAGTTAGGGTATAACTGTTTTCAAATAAATGAGAGCCAAATACTAATTTTGGGATCGAACCCATGATCATGCTGTTGAACTGAATTCCACCAAACAATGAAACTATCAGGCGACCGACCCTTTCGGTTTCACTATTATATTTAATAGAAGAAGCATTCATTTAATTAAATTTGAGTTTTATTGAATATACCAACAGAATTTCCATAAATACCGAAATGGACAGTGGCCTGATGGTTTCATTGCGTGATAATCGGCCAATTCAACATTATGATCACATATTTGATTCCATCGATATTTGACTCTCATTTATTTGAGAGCATTAGTACACACAAAATATAACATTAATTGAACCAAATATGTGACTTCAAAATATAGGTCAAGTTAACGTGAGTAGAGCAAAGGGTTTGAGTTGTATAAGATTTGAAGATGGTGTTTAATTTTATATAATTGGGGTCAAACAAAAATTCGATATAATTGTAAAAAAATTTCTACCTTTGTTTTGTTTGTTTGTTTGTTTGTTTGTTTGTTTTTTTTTTTTTGTGTGATTTTTTTACACAAATTTATGTGTGTGTATTTTATTACGGTGATTTTCTTTATTTTTTCAAAAATGATTTCATAATAGAGAAAGTTTTCCCCAATATAATTCAGTTCGAATTTGATTATCTCTAAATTTGTGAGTTTTTATATATTTATTTTGAAGTTGTGGTTAAATGAGAATGAAAAAACAATCGTCAATTGACGAGGGAAAATACACGAACAATTTAACAAATAAAACAATAAATGAAAATAACTCGAAATCAAAGGGATTTTTGCCGGATAATAATTTATGGCACATAATTGTTTTATCATTCTTTTTCTTAGTTAAAAAATAAAGGAAGGTGGATTATTTGAATTTATGAATTTCTAATTTATAGGCGGCTTAAGTTATTGTTGGACTAATAGTTTATTATTTATATATAATACATATGAGACAATATTTGAAAATGAGATATTTAAACTCGTAACATTTTAGTTATTAATTTTATATCATCATGTCATTGAAACTATATTCTTATTTGCATATGTATATATAAAAAAAGACAATAACATACCACATGATTTCTGATTAATATTTGAAAAACTTTATAAATACTAATTAAGCGGAGACCACCGTAGAAAACATAAACTGCCTTTTTTTTTGAGAAAGATTAATGTACATTTATGTGGTTAAATATGGATCATATTCTTTTTTTTTTTAATTTAAAATAAAATAGAATGTGACCTATAATAAAGCACATAAATGAACATTAATATTTAGGTCATGTCTTAACATGACTTAAATATTTTTCATTTTTTCCTATCTTCAACTTATATATTTGGAGAAAAGAAAAATATGAGATCTTTCCAATCATTTTCTTGATGATTAATTAGCCCATTGTTCTTCTTGAGACATTGATATAATCTTTCAGATGTTTATCATATTTTGCAATCTTTCTTGTACTCTCGAAGTTTCTATTCCAACTCTCGAAATTTTAGCCTACAACAAAATAATAAGAATATTAGATCAAGAAATAATTTACTAGTAATTACTTAATTAAGCTAATTTCTGTAAGACCATCTTATACTTACTTCGATATGAAGTGAATAAAAGACCTTGCTTTCGAGCCTCGATAAGCTAGCGTTGACGACATGACCACCTTCCTCTTCAACGACATTGATAATTTGGTAGAGCATGACACTTCTATCAATGCTACTAATAAGCATTATGCTGATGTAGTTGCCTAAGTCTCTCAGTTCAACTATTGGTAACATATAGCTGTCCGTTGTTGTTGTCGTCATCGTCGTTGCAGGGACGTCGATATAATTATGGTGTTTATAATGAGAATGAGTTTGTAATTGTAAAGCTTGTTTCTTTTTCTCCAAATTCTCCACTCTTTCTTTCAATTCGGTTATGTAAGCAATCACATGGGAGATTTGATTCTGCTGTGTTAGTAAATCCTGTCAAAAAAATTTATTTAAAAAAAAAACCATCAACAACAACTTAACGGATCAACGTGACTTAGAAAATCAATGAATATTGCTTGGATGGACGATATATATAAACATTAAATCTATGTTTTATTTTATTCGTATAATAAATAATGAGTAAATGTATATCAAATCTATGTTTATTTTATACATCAGTTTTGTCAAAAAAAGGAAATTGCATACGCATACAAAAAAAGAGTATACTATAGATTTTTACAATTTAGTCTCTATGATTTATTTCTCAAATTCGTATGTTTTAAAAAAAAAACTTATTTTTAATTTCGTCCCTAAGTTTTTTTTTTTTGTAATTTCTTTGAAACTTTTAGTTGCTAATTTATTAGTGAATGTTAAAATTGATGCGTGATAAATTTATTTGCTTATCCAATAAACTTACTTGTCACACAATAAGTAAACTATTGAAGATTTTATCATCAACTACACTTAATTAACATTTTCTAAACAAAATTTAGAATGCTTTTTAGAACAATAGAGGTTGAAGACTCAAATCACAAATAGCCAATTGAACTATACCAAATATTGATACAAAATTTAAAATGTTAATACATATATAAGGAACTAAAATTGAAAATTTTTTAAACAAATGACTAGAATGAAAAGACAAAAAATACCTGCCCATTAAGCTCATAGAGATTTTTTTTTCCTCACTGTCAATTAGACTTAATATTAGCTAGGTTAAATGGAACCAATTTATCACTTAAAGTCGTAGGTATGAATATATACGCAATTATTATACTAATTTAAAGAAAAAAAAGTTGGTTAAATTCTGATATTTTATCATCTATATATAAGTTATCCCTCTACGCACAGGTACACATACACACACATATATATATATATATCACAATAAATGTTGAAATTAACGGTGGATAAACTCACCTTTAATTCATATAAATTTAAGAAACCAAAGGGAATATAACTCAATACGTATTGGAAATGTATTAACAATTAAAAGGTTTATGGTTGATATAAAACAATAGAGTAAATTGTAAAGGAGAGAGGGAGAAGAGAGAACCTTAGAGATTTTGAAATGGGAGGGAGGAACAAGATTAAAAAGCATAGAACAGAGAGATTTCATATGAATTCTTCTGTTTTTCTCGACGGTTTTGCGATCGAGTTTCGAAGAAGAAGAAGAAGAAGGTTGGCCATTGTTATGGGGCTTCACCATTAAATCAGAGAAAAATAAAAAGGAAATTGAATGATTTTACGTAGTAGAATTGGGTTGAAAAGAGTTATTATATATAGACATAGAAATGGATAAGAGAAGGAGTGGAGGAAGAAGGGGGCAGTCACTTTCTTTATAGAAGTGGGGAATGGGCTGCCCGGGTTCTGTGTACGGTCAGGTCAGCCAGTTGAACTTTCACTTCCCCGCGTTTTCCTTTTTCTAACTTTCACCGACCAACTTTTTCCTTTTATCTATTTCTTTTCCTTTCCTTTCATTTCTTTTCAAATATAAATTTTTATTACTTTATCTCATTCGAGAAAACTAATCTATCATTCCATTTACATGATCTATAACTTCAACTTTTACAAATTTAATTGAAAGAAAATGATTGTTTTGTAATTTTAGATTTTAATTTTTAAAAACATTGAAATTAAATTCTAATTTTAAAATCATGAATCACATTTATAAATTCTTTCATTCTAATTAGACTCAAAGTTGACCAAAGATAAATTTAAAATATTAATTTTGCAAAATTATTCATAAAAAAAGAATATTTATATGACTTTTTTTTTTTTTTGAAAAAAAATATTTATTTGACTTAGTGTTATGTAAATGAGAAACAACTACAATTTTATCAGTATATTTGATACGATTTGTTAGAAGATTTTTAAGATTTGATATTTTATTTATTATGAGAAGTTAATGAAAAATAAGAAGGTTTAAGTCTTTCTCACAATTGCCAATATGAGCAGTACTCTAGTGGCATCTTGTACGACTTAGTAACTATGAGATTACAAGTTCGATTCCCCTTTCCCCAATGCATTGAATCAATTTACACCTTTTTTTTTAACAGAAATAAAATACAGTAGCTTAACCCTCTCTTGAAGAAGAATTCTGAGGCTGAATCAAAACATACAGAAATGGAGAAATATACTCCATACAAATTTTATCCTATTCACTTATATCAATTTACACTTTCTTTCGTAGGTTTTATTTTAAAATGTTAGGTTCATTTCTCTATGGCACTGGGCCCAAGTTAAATGGGAATGAGAAGAAAAAAAAAAAAATCACCCAATCAACCATAAAGTTGAAACTAAAAGACATTTTTTCATGAATGGAAAAAATGAGAAAAAATTCTCGCAAAAAAACAAAAAAAAAAAGAGAGAGAGAATTTCAAAGAGACACTAATTATATTTTGTGGTGGAGATGAGGACAAGGAAGACATTCTCTAGCCCCATCTTATGAATATTTCTAAAAACAACAAAAATATGTATATCTTTACATTGATATGAAATTTTTGGAGGATGGAACCAACAAACCTACATAAAAGGCATTGCTATTCTAAAATAATATAATAGGTAAATTACGATTTTCAGAATCGAACTCGTGACCGTAAATTTGAAATGATTTAACACCAAATTAGATAACTAATCGTTCAACCATAAAAGTGTTAGTTTATATTGAAAACTTATAATTATAGAATTACAATATTAAACATTTGTTTGAATTAACTTATGATTTTCAATTGATATAGATTTTTAAGAATGGATACATGAATCATTTTTAAATTGGTGTGGTTGAAATTGGTTTACTAAAATCTGACATTAATTATAAATTGTTATTTCAAAGTTCATGATTTAAATTTATATCAATGCTAGTCTGGATTTATGTGAAAGTTGTGTTCATTTAATTCATATATTTTTTATCAAGAGGTTGGAGGGTTAGAATTCACCATCAAAACATTTATGATGATACTCAAAATAGAAATAAATAGTTACAAAAAAAAACATATATATATATATATATAATATGACAAAAAAAATTGCTAAAAGAGGGCAGAAATTGTATATAGCACACGTCAGTGCAAACGTCATCGGAAAAGCAATTCTCAAATGTCCCTGGAGAAAGAAATTCAGATGCAGTTGGGTCTTCCAGAATTCCAAACAGTTTTTTTTTATTTTTTAATTTATAATTATAATTTCAACCGTTTTTGTTTGTAATATTTAAGAGAGATGATTTGACTTCTCAATTATCAAGACGAAACATCTATCATAAAAAAATAAATAAAGACAATAAAAAATACCATTAAAACTATATTTTTGTTGGTTTAATTTAAAATGTTTGAAAATTTTCTTATAATTCAACAAAATTTGAGTCCCATCATTTGCAATTAAGATCACAATAAAATGTCAATTGCACATCATTTATTTTAATGTTTGGTGAAGTTTACTTAGGATTAATTTGGTGGTTAACAAATTGTTAACCACGTGTGAGTGTATAATTGAGCTTTCTATATAAAGTTTTATTGAGTTCAACTTCTTCCTTGAGAGAAATTCTAGTCACGATTTGAACTTTTTGGATTTCTATGGCAATTATGAATGACAGTAGTTATCTCATATCCTGAACAGTAGAGTAGACAAGTCCGAATCACTTTATATCGATGTACAATTTTTTTAACAATCACTATTTAAATGGAAGTGAAGTTCTATTTTCTTGATTATTTGATAAAAAAAAATCTCAAGAAACTAGTTGTTATAAAAAGTCAATATGATTGAATTAATAAGTAATTGAAGAGTAATTGTTTTTAGAAAAATAAATTGCATTCATAAGATTTCTTCTCTAATCTCTTTTTTTAACCTAATAAAAATAATAATTTAATTAATATAAATGTACATTCACGATTCATCAATCATAAATTTGAATTTGTTGAATTCACTTTTCTTTTAAATTTTAAACATGTGAAAGTAATATAAAAGAAAGGTTTGAATTATGCACATATTGGTCAAAATTATATTCTTGTAGTTCATATTGCAGAATTAGCTTGCTTTTATTCTCCATGCTTTTGGTTTTATATGTCTTAATTCCAGGATTTTATTCTCCATCCAAAGATGTTTGTTGCAGAAATAGGTTTGAATTAAGGTTTTAATAATATATGCGAAAGTCCCAAAAGAAGAGAAAATAAATATTTGTTTTTTTTTTTTCAGTCACTATTTCAAGCTTCTAGATTTTTTGTTAGAAAAATAATAATAATTTGTTTTATTTTCACATTTAAAATGATCTTGATCACTCGTTTGTTATTATTTTGGCCTTTTGTTATCGAAAGAAAAAAAAAGATTGAATTTAGTTTATTCCCTTCTCATTATATAGTTTAAATTATGCACGATATCACAATGATTAAGAGATTAAGATCGTAATATTAAAATAAATTATCATCAATCAAGATAAATAATATATTTTTCTTCAAAAAAAAAAAAGATAAATAACCTGTCATCAACCCATTCGATAATGTAAGTTATTAATGTATAATAAGTTAATTAAAACATAATTTAATTAGTTACAGTAAATATATTTTTGGCAAAAGAAGTCAAATGGTACCAATTTTATTATTTAAACTTATAAACCATGTGGACATATTATTGACACTATTTTAAAATATAATAATATGAGTATTACATTCGTTTCAAAAGTGGCTCTAATTCTATTTTGTGGGGTTCTTAGCGTGACTGTATATTATATCTCAAAAAAAAAAAAAAAACCATTTTTAATCTCATAAACAATATAATTACTTTACATTTCGTTTCTTAATTATCAAAAAGAAAATTATTCCCATTCATTTTCACATTGATAGATACCAAATCATACCCTTTTTTTCTTTTTTCTTTTTTTTTTTTTTTTTTGAAAAGAGACCAAATCATAATTGAACAACCATGTGTCGCCATTAATTGAGCTGCCTGATGAATTTGGCAGATTTGGAATCAAATTAAAAAAAGTAAAAAAAGAAAGAAAGAAAGTGCTAGATAATAAATAGGAGGAGGGGTGCCCAAAAGGTTGAGTTGGATTAGTAAATTTATTTGGATTAATTTAAATTTTAAAATTGGTCAATTTGCTATCTCATCTAATCGTATGTATAGCAATCAAACCTATATTTTTTATTGGATTGGATTTTTTTGAGTTGAGTTATTCTTCTTGCTACTTTGTAAAGATTTAATTCATAATCCGTAAATATTTAAAATAAAACAAATAAAAATAAATGATATAATACTTTAACCCAAGTTATTATTTTATTAGTGTATATATATTTATTATCAATATGCTAATAACATATATTATTAATTAATGAAAATTATAATTAAAAAATCACATTTTGTAAGGATGTACATTGTCTAGGTTAAGTTTAATTAAGATGATTTTGTAGAGAATCTAAAATCTAGGATTGATTGATTCTTCCAACCTATCCTATTCTATGTAATAGAGTAATCTAACCAAAACTCATATTAAATTGGGTTGAGTTATCAATTAAATTTATCTTATATTTTTTAAAGACCCAATACATAGTTCATAAATTCATAAAAAAACATTGCATGGTATTTTATTTAAATCATAGATGATCATATTAATTTTATAAAAAGTATTAAATGATCATATTATTTGTTAAGTTAGAGGTGTTTGTTTGTTGATTTTAAGGAGCACCCACCCTACTCTTCAAGCAACTATATCAAAATATAACAACTACAAAAAGTAACTACTCATTTCAATACTATTAACTTATTTGTGCCACTTTTCTACAAAAATTCACATTCAATCGAACTATTGTTTTTAACTCTTCTACAACAATTCACATCCAAATGACACTGACTCCTCTGTAAAATTCACCTAAATTTACATCAAAACCAATTGTTCTATAAAATTCACAACAAACCCAGTTATTACATAAATCAATTGTTTTGCCCCATTTAATAACTATTTTGTTTTTAGTTTTTTGTTTTTGAAATTTAAGCCTACAACAATATCTTACAATGTTTTTCTTAACTTTGATATCTAAGTCTTACCTATATTTGAAGAAACCAAACAAAAATCTCTAGAAAAAAAAAAAAAAAAACCTTAACAAAACTTGTTTTTTATTTTTGAAATTTTGTTAGCATTCACATAGTTTTTTTTAAGGAAAAATGGATACATTGTACAAAATATAGAGCAAATTGGAGGAAATTTGAAAAAACATAAGCTTAAATTTCAAAAACCAAAAACAAAAAATCAAATGGTTATCAAACGCGGCTAAAATATCATCTGGTTTATCATGTGACTAATTATCCAAACACCCAAAGAGTATGTTTGGGGGAAGGAGAATAATAATGATTAAGGGTGGAATGAGAATGAGGAGGAGAATGATTAAGAGGAGAATAATTATTTGTGTTTGAAATGAAGATAACGATTATGAAAAAAATAAAATAATTAATATAAAAAGAGTGAAAAATAAAGATATATAAAAAGTTATTGGAGAGAGAATAAAAAATAGTTAGGAGAATGAAAAGAAGTAGTTTTTGGATAACGTGATTATGAGGGAATGATTCCCGGTGGCTCAAACACGGAGAATCATTTCCATTCCCATTCTTCCCCTTATTCTTAGTGGTCTAGGTATGTTTGTTTGTTTGTTTTTGTTTTTTTTTTTTTTGTAGAAAAGAGTGGAGTGGAGCGGAAGAGAATGAAGTGATTAATAGTAGTTTAAAGTGTTAACTACTCGCTTGAGAATTGAAGTTAATAGTAGTAAAGTAATCAACTATTTATTTGGAAATTTGAGTTAATAGTGGTTGAGTAATAAATTTGACTTGAAATTTAATAAAATTTAATATCAAATTTGAAAGTGAGGTTGAAAAGTGGTTAAAAGTGATTAAGAATCGTTGTTTACTAAAAAAAAATTATTAAGTGGTCCTCAAGTTCAAAAAACAAACATACCCTAAATGTAAAAAAAAAAAAGAAAAATTGTTGAATGAACTAAAAATTGATTATCTACCAATCAAAGTTGGACAAATAATCGATGAAACGAAAATGAAAGGAAAGGCTGAGATTGAAGAAAGCTCCATCGATGATTTTTCGCCAACGCGCCGCCGCCTGCTAAAATGTACGCGTCGTCGCCGTCGTCCTTCGTTCCGGTGGCCGCCTTTCCATGTCCACGCCGGTGCTTGCTTCCGCCGCCATTCAATCCCAGCTTTCAAACTTCTTTCAACCGCCGACGTCTTATTACCACTCTAATTTCCATCTTCACCCCATCTTTTCCTGATTTTACTCTTCCCTGTTCTTCGGATTTTGCTCTTCTTCCTGTTGCTGAAGCTCGAGGTCTGTTTCAGATGCCCCCTCTTCGTCTCGTCAATCGGTGATTTCACTTATCCAGATTTTTTTTTTCTCGTTTTATTTCGCATTTGGTGGATGATTTTGGGGTTTTGTAGTTTCAAGTTTGCATTTTCCTTTGAGCGATTCGTGTTAATTGGGGAATTGGGAAGGAGAGATTGAATGGATTCCTAGTAATTTTGCTCTTGTTTGCTTGCATTTTCCTTTTAGTAGTTTCTCATTTTTCCATTCAATTTAAGAAAAGTTCTTTTTATTTTTGGAAACAAGAAACCGGAATAGTTACCAAAGAACTTGTTTCTCAAAAATTAAGAAACCCAAACTAGAAATAGAAACCGAAAACCGGAAACGGGAACGTTACCAAAGAAGCCCTACACTGCTGGATTTTCGATTCTGATTCTGTTTGTCATTCAAATTTGTTTCTAATGTCTATTTGTTTGAAGGTTCTTTCTGATGAGGACAGGGGAGGGTGATTAAGAGGTTTATTGGTTTGAAGGGTTAGAACTCTTGCCAACTAAAGCAAAGTTCTAGTTGCATGATGCATAACTTAGTAACCACGAGGTTATGGTTTCAAATCTTCCTTTTGAAAATAGGGTTTGAACTTCTGCATTTTCCTTTGAGTGATTCAAGTTTATGATCTGCAGATTGAATGAAACCCTAGTTATTACATTACTGAATTTTCCATTCTAGTCAACCAAATTTTTTTCTGATGTTTATTTGTTTGGAATTTTTTGTGGGGTGAGAAGGTACTTTTTGGTGAGGGCAGGGGAGTCTGAATTTGACAGCTTTGGGATAATTAACACAAACCCAGTTGCAAAAACATCTGTTGATAGTGGATTGTCTGAGGAAGGGAAGAAGCAAACTGTTAAGGCAGCTTTTAAATTGAAGGAAATGGGAGCCTTTGAAACCGGTTGCTGGATATGGCCATCTATTACGCAGAGAGCTTATCAGGCTGCAGAGATTATTGCAGCAGTTAATGGCGTAAATCGAAGGTATGTCTGATTGAATTTTTACTCGTCTCGTAAATTGAAGTTCATGTCACCTTGGAATGATATCTTGCTATTTCTGCGTGAAAATTGTCTGTGCCCAATTGTCTTCTATTGTGCGCTACTACTAGATTAATGGACTGCCCTGAAATGAATAGATATTTTAGCTATTACATTGATACAAATGGCAATTTAAGGTGAGCAAATGAATGGCCTTGTTTAATATCAAAGGTTACGTTCACTCAATGCTTGGCTTATGATGTTTCTTACTGTATTTCCTGTTCACACGTTTTTCATCTGTTCTTTCGTTGTCGTTTGTTGGGCAAAAAATCTTTGGCTTACCAATCACTCTGTTGGTTTCAGTTATATAGTTCCTGAATACAGTTTTCTTGATGCCCGTGGGCTTGGAGCTTATGAAGGCAAGAGATTGGAATCTGTGTCAGAAGTATGGTTTCTTTCAAGCTTTGATATGATGTTAACCATCTTGGATTAGTTTAGTCAAGATCGATGTAAATAATTAAGGTCATAGAGAGAATTAGTTCAAGTCACGGTAAACACACCTACTTAAGATTTAATGTCTTACAAGCTTTTATGACAACTAAATGTAGTATGATCGAATAGTTGAATTGACCAAAGGTGGTTTGGATATGGTAAAAGAGTTGATATGAGCTAGCAAATCTTCCTAACCAACCTTCCCTTGAATAGATAGTATAACCTTGGGATTCGTTTTTGGGAAAAGTCAACTTATACCTTGAAGTTAGGGGATTGTATCAATTAAAACTTCAAATTAATATTTGTATTTGTCTGTAAGTTGGCCCGGATAATCACGGATATAAAAAAAAAAAAAAAATAAGTTGACTTTTTATTTTTACATGGATCACGGATATAAAAAAAATAAAAATAATAATAATAATTGTATTTGTATAATGAACAAGAAATCAGGAAACTTTTTCATGAAATATAGCATAAACAGACATATATGCTTCAGATACCATCTCTTCAACTATCAAACATACATAAACAACTCATTGTGTTTGTATAGTGAGTTGTTTCATTGTTCATGTGAAAGGTGTTTGGAAATAACAGGTAGCATTAGTCTCTATGCATTTCTTCCATTAAAATTATTTTTCTTGTAAAAAAAAAATCAACAGGTATATGCTTCAGATATCATCTCTTCAACTATCAAACCTCCTCCAATAGATGATGGAACCCCCAATGAGAGCGTATCTGATGTCTTCGTTCGAGTAACACAACTGATGTCGATACTCGAAACCCAATACTCTGGCGATACTATCATCATTGTCTCACCAGATTCTGATAATTTGACAGTTCTTCAAGCTGGTTTAATCGGCCTTGACTTGAGGAGGTAGCGGCATATCTGAACTTCGCTGTTATAAGCATAATCTTTTTATTGTATAATCTGAATATCGACAAGCTAACCTTCGTTTCATCTCGAATTCAGGCACCATGATCTTTCCTTTGCTCCGGGTGAGGTTCGCTTCATCGACATAAGCAGCATACCTTCTTATAAGCAACCAGCTTCAGCTGTATATAAATGTTTTAACCCTCCTAAATGTAACTGACATAGCATTCTCTTGTCTATACTATAATATACAGAAGGCTAAGAAATTTTCACAGCCTCTGATTCTGACAAAATATAATTGTTTAATATCGTAATCTTCAATGACTTGAATTTAATAAATTCTGGAGTGATTTTCCATTTTTCTTAAAAAAAATAATTTATGAAGCTATTGGTTTAAAAATTAAAAGTTATTCTATTAGACAAACAATATAAATGATGTCTAATAAATTCTTCAAACTCATAAAAGTTAAATTATAAAGATTAGAAATGGGGTTGGAAACAGTGCAAAAAAAAAAGGGTGGAAAACCATCATACTCAAACTATTATTTTATAGTATGAATATAGTTTCACATTAACTGGAAACAAAAAACTCTATCCAGGATTATAATAAAAAACATATTTGTTAAGAATATCTTATCAGTTTACATGACTGTTGCAGAACAAACAACAAAAGATAGAGATAATGAATTCATCTCAGTTCTGTATATCTTAACAGTTTACCAGCAGACAGTTTCAAAAATAAAATAAAAATTGTTGGTTTGCTAACTAATCACATTTTGACAAGTGCTATGGAAAAAGAATTAAGTGGACAAAATGACATAAGTGTATGGTCATGACCTATAGAGATCATGAGTTTGAATCCTTATATTCCTGATTGTTGTTAAATTCAAATAATAGTAGTAATAATTATAATTAAAACATGTTAATTCCTTTCTCCTGTTACATCATTGTTCATTATATCTTTCTGGTTCTGCAATATCTTACAACCACACCTTAAACTGTCCTCTTTTGCATGCAATCTTATTATTTTATTTCCTCCTCCTTTTCATTACTAATCATTATTGCTAAATGCTTATTTAACACTTTATTAAACTTTCTCCCATATCTACTTTATGGAGCATTATTCTATATGATCCTAAACGCATGATGTGATTGGTTAGGCCATGTTTGTTAATTATTTTATTTTTTAAAATGATATTTTTTTCTTTTAATTTTCAGCTTAGTGATGAGTTCTACTCTTTCTTAACAAAGTATTTGAATTCTTAATCAA
Source organism: Sechiopsis laciniata (assembly GCA_037833695.1). NCBI lineage: Eukaryota > Viridiplantae > Streptophyta > Magnoliopsida > Cucurbitales > Cucurbitaceae > Sechiopsis > Sechiopsis laciniata. The sequence continues at coordinate 9,386,967 of JBBMKA010000005.1, read as the reverse complement.
AATTTTAAAACATATTGGTAAAAAAAAGTAGATATCAAAGAAGAAAAGTTAAAAGAAGAAAGCTCGGTTTCCATATCTTTTATGGGAGGCACCTAAATTCCTCTGTTCATGGTGTATTTCAGATTCATAAGTGGTGCCTTATTCTTACTGTTAAATTTGTATTTCGTTAAGAATCTTGAATGGCAGCAACGATATGCTCGATTTTGCGGAAGAGTCGTGGTTCTTTCTGTACTCTCTATATTATATTGCTTTACCTGTTTCTATTCATTTTCTGTGTAATTCTCCATTCTCTTGAGTAAACTTTGCTGGTGTGTTACTTAACTGAAATTTAAGCAAGTTCAGGCCATTAATTGAGGGCCTGAGGCACACACCATGCAACAGAGCTATTCTTCTTGGTGTGTCTAACTGGAACTTTTCTGCAGACCACAAATTTAGTGCTTCGGAATTTTCTTATTTCATACTAACTGCTTTTCTTGTCAATCTTAAAACCGTTTTGTGTAGTGGTTAGCACATCGAGCACACTTGTTGTTGGGATGCAAACAATGTGTCTCACATTGGTTAGATAAGAGAAAGATCATGGGTGTATAAGTGGTGACAAACATCTCCCATTAGTATGAGATCTTTTGGGTGAAACTAAAAGTAAAGTCATGAGGGTGTACACTTAAAGTGGACAATATCATATCAATTTAGAGATTCGGGTAGGGTTGTCATCCTTATCATTTCTATCCTCGGCTTAGGTAAATGTGTGAAGCTTACCTCGATGCATACGGCAAACTGTTGCCTTCGGCTATGACTGTTGCAATTACATGTGTTCAAGTGATGCCACTTCTGTTAAAGGGATCCCGTAACACGTTACGTACTCAAAATTCAAGAGTAAAGTGGAAAGAAGTCTAGATGGAAATTCTTTTACCTTAAGAATGTGTACTAAAAATTCAGTAGGCTTGCTCTTTCTTTGCTTGTTATGAAGCAGTGGTTGTCACAGTAATCAAGTTCTTACAAACGGGCTATTGTTTGGGAGGTTTTTCAGAAGGAAGCTGTGGAAGCTCTCATCCAGGAAATTCCAAAGTTCGGGCTGAAGGCGGTTCCAACTGATTGCAGTGAATGCCCGATTTGCCTCGAAGAGTTCCATGTAGGGAATGAGGTAAACTGTTTGATTCATATTTCATCATTCATCTTAAAGTTGTTAATTGTATTCATTCTCACAAACTGTTGGCATATCCATAAATGATTTGGTGATGAACTTGTCATGAGACAAGTGAACGCAACTGCTCTGTTCTCCTGGACTTCGTGCAGGTTCGAAGTATGCCGTGTGCTCACAACTTCCACGCCGAATGTTTCGACGAGTGGCTTCGTCTGAATTTTTAATGTCCTTGGTGTCGCTCCTCTGCCATCCCAAACCTCGACCTCAGTGCTCTTTCTAGCCTGCATTCAGACACAGAACCAAGCATCTGCCAATGGTTTCACAACAAGCCAACCTTCGAGTCTGTCGATATCCAGTCCGAGCCCCACCGTTCATTCGGCAGTGTCTTAGATGCAGCGGAGAATGTTTTCGTCATTGATCGGGTACAAAACGAACCCTGTCCTTTTTGCCACTAAAGTTACAGTTAGTTATTACAGCCACCCTTTGAGCCATCTTAACCAAAACTCCTCACATTCACCACTGTTAGACAAAACAAGAAAACTAACACTTGCTGTAAAAACAAACCATTTTCTATTTGTAAAAGGAGGATTTTGAAGAAGGGAAAAAGGAAACAAATTAGCACCTTTTTGTTAGTTTTTGAAAGATGGTTTTATATATAATGTTTTATGAATCTGATAGTGACCTTGAAAGCTTCTTTTATTAGCCCATGTTCATGGCTCGTGGTTCGTACAGATTCCTCACTACTTGACAAAATATGCCCCTCCCCTTTCCATTTCCAGCCCATCCTTTTGTTTTCTTCTTTCTTTTTTCCCATTCCTTTGTTAATCATAGACTAATTACAGGCTAAAAACACCATTTAGACTAAACGCGGGCTTCTTGCTGTTAATATCTGATCGATTGATAATCGTATAGTATTAGAGCTTATTAAATTCAAATGAGTATTTGATTCATATTAAGGGAGTATGTTGAGGATTCTAGATTGAGAAGAGAAGAAAATTTAGTGGGTAAATACACTATCTTCTTTTTGAGATTAGATATTTAGATCCTCGCTCACATTTGTTGAATAAAAAAACCAAATGTAATACAAATTAGTCCAAATGAGCCCAATGCATTCTTATAAAAGAATGTTAGAGGTTTGAATCTTATGACTTTATTAAAAAAGAAAAAAAAAAAGCTATTTTAAGGCCGAAAATCAAACTCGTGATCTCTTGATTATAAGTTGGTCAATTACATTATTACTCTTTTTTTAATAATATCTTCTTTTTGTATCAGCGAGTAATATAAGAAAATTCATTAGAGGAATGGGTGAAAATTGTTAAAAATAAACTGAAAACACTTGAACGTTGATTAATACATTTGACACAAGTTTTATATACTTTTATAATATACTTAGTTGGTAAATATAAATAAGGATTGGATGAAGATGGGTTTGTATTTGTCATTGTTTTGGATGAAGATTGGTTTGGTAAATATATATATCCATCTCTTTGATAATGAAAATGATATAATTAGTTGATAAATATAAATAAGGAGCGGAACAAAAACAATTTATTAATTAAATGCATAGAGGTAATGATTGAACCTTAAAATTATTGAGATTTCAACCTTTTTATACATTATTTTATGTTGCTAACTTTGGGATGTCAATCTAATCCCTTGATTTTAGATGCCTTAAATAAACAGCCCAATTCTAAAGAAAAGAATCATATCTAGAAATCAAAAAAATAAAACACACGAATCTTTTTGTTTTCTTTTTCCAACAATATTACTGTTGACACGAAATTTTCAGAGATAAACAAAAATGAGACATGTATAAATGAATTTTGAATTTTTATTGATTTGATTTTGTGCGCGTGTTACAATCTTTAATATTTGTCATCTGATTCTTTCTCTCGAGATGTGGATTTCAAAGATGTTGATCTAAGAGCTTAGAAGTTTGTTCTCAGGCCCTCAGATGGAGGATGATTGAATCTTCAGTATGTTGGTGAAGAGACGATCGATTTGTAGAAGTTTTTATCATGGAGCGTTCTGAATTCTAAAGTTTGATTTCTAAATTCTCTGACTCACTTACTGATCTTGAAAACTTGAGGATTTAGATGGTTGGATGTTCTGAGTTCTGAATTCTTTGGCTGAAAACTCTAGAGTTCCTGAGTTTTGCGTCTGTAGCACTCAGTTCAGGTCCAGGTCCTTTGCAAATGAGGGAAAGTTCTCTATTTATATAGTTCTCATGAGTTTGTGGACTTGAGCTTCATGAACTTTTGGGCCTAAACCTTGGTATTCAGCCGCTTGACCATTGAGTTGGAGCCTCATGCATCTTTGGATCTCATCGTTGGAGTTGGGCTTTGTGAATCTTATGGCCCAATACATGGACTTAGGCTTAACTTAATATGACATAAATTCCAAACGAACTAACTTTAATCCAATTAATTTTGGGAAAATTATGGATTTGTAATTTACCAAATATTTAATTAGATATATTTGTAAATGATGTGACAATTTCTAATTAGCCGAAATTTCTCCGTCAACAATTACAACTCAATATCTCTATTATTTAAAAATAATCATGGATGTTGTTTTTTCTTCTTCTAAATGTTATTTTAGTTGTATGTCAAAAAAAAAAAAAAAAAAATCATTTTAGTCTTTTATACTCTAGATTTTAAATTTTTAATTGTACTTTGATTGGTAAAAGTTATAAATCTACTCCAAATTTGACTTTCTATGGCACTTAACAAAATAAAAAAATAATTCAAAAATTCAAAAATTTTATAATTAGTTTAAAATTTTAAAATTAAACTTTCCCAATTTAATTTTCTTCCAATCAAATAAAGAATAACAATAATTTTCATGCAAGAAATGATATTATGTAAATATATTTTCAAATTATAAAAGAAAGATCAATTAAGATCAATATTTGTTTAAAAGAAAAGTTAACAATAAACTACTAATGTCAAACTGAATTATGCACATCAAAATATACTAAGTTTTGTCCACTTTAACTTAATACAATGAATTTAAAGTTTTATTTATTATTATTATTTTTTATTAAAATCAGAACTAAATTATGATTAAATTGAAATAAGATTTAAAATGTTTGAACCAAAATTGTTTATTTATTATTATCATTATTTTTTGGGATAAAAGTTACGAGTTCCCATGTCCACGGGTCAGAGCAAAAATTTTGTGTGTAATGGTTAAAGATGATTAATAATTGAGTTAAGGTTGATTAGACTTCTTTTGATAACGTTTAGGTTTCTTGTTTTTGTTTCTCATTTTTAAAAAATAGTTTTGTTTGATAACTGTTCTCGTTTCTAAAAATGTGAGAAACAATTAATTGGATCACTTTTTTAGAAACTTCAAAAAAGAGTTTCTGTTCTTCTTGTTTTTTTTCCGTCAAAGTGTAAATGCATTACCTTTATTTATAACATTGCTTGTGGTAATCACTAAAACAAATTGATGATTCAATTGGTATGTTTGATCTTATTTTGTTATTGGGCATGGTTCGAACGCTACTTTGTTCAAATAGTTTTCATTTTTAATTTTGCAATACTTTTACTTATATTTATATAATTTTTTTATTTTATTTTGCAGGATGTTATTTTATTTTTTATTTTACCATTAGTATATTTATAGTCTTAAATTGAAATTTTTATATCTATATTTTGAATTTTTAATCTCATTATTGACTTTTAAAATTTACAGTAGGTATATGGTATATTTGGAATTCTTCAAAATTTTGCACTACATAAAGTTATCTTACACGAATAATTATACCATATAATTGAGTTAGATTTTATTCGACATTATTTTAAGATGACATTGCACAACAAATTTATTCCTATGATTGCATATAAATTTATTTGTTTTTAAATAATATAAATATTTGATCATTAAATTTTATATATTTTAATGTATTTTATACCTTTTTAATATTATTTAACTTAATTTAAAAAAAAAACAAAAAATAAAAAATAATTATCAAACCACTTTTATTTCTATTCTTAATTTTTTTTTTTAAGAAACAAGAAATAAAAATTACTCCAAATGAAAGAGACGCGAAACAAAAAACGAGATACAAGAAATGAAAAATAAAAAAACTTTGTGAAAATTAAGAAAAAAATGAAAAGGAAAAAAAAAAGAGATTCTGCTATTATAATGTACGGAAAACTTTTTTCCCAGAGTGATAAAACAAGACACTGTCCTTTTTTCCTACGCT
>JBBMKA010000005.1:9365278-9381513 GCA_037833695.1 Sechiopsis laciniata | reverse complement strand
AGATTCTGCTATTATAATGTACGGAAAACTTTTTTCCCAGAGTGATAAAACAAGACACTGTCCTTTTTTCCTACGCTAGGGTGGGACCCACTCTGAACCTATTTGTAGGTCCTGTGAAACTTTACAGACAAAAGACATTTTAAAAAGATACTGCCTTTTTTTTTTTTTTTTCAATTTCATGTTCTTTTTCCTCGTTTCTTTCAAATATTTAATGAAGAAATATTTATGATCAATTTCACATGGTCGTCTTTTATTAATCAATTTTATGGTACGCTATAGTCTATGGCTAGACCGTAGCTATAAGCTTTACTCTATGTTTTGATAATGTGAGCTACTTAGTTTTTGAATTATCAAAATTGTCTAGGTATGTTTGTGCCACCAAAAATAAGGAAAAGAATTAGAATGAATATAGTTTTTCGTGTTTGGGCCACCGAGAATCATTCCTTCATAATTACGTTTTTCAAAAATCGCTTTTTTTATTCTTCTTTTAACTGTTTTTTATTATTTCTTCAATAACTTTTTATACATCACATCACTATTTTTCATTATCATCATATTTATTATATTCACTCCAAACACAAATAATCACCACAAACACAAATAATTATTCTCTTCGTAATCATTATTTTCACTCCAAACATAAAATAATTACTTTCATTCCAAACATAAAATAATCATTCTCTCCCATAATCATTCTCTTCCTTATTCTTCTTTTCATTCTTATTCCTTCCTTAGGGTTTGTTTTGGACAAGGAGAAAGATAATAATTAAGCGAGGAACGAGAATGAGGAGGAGATTGATTATTTGTGTTTGAGGTGACGATAATGATTATGGAAAGAATGATTATTTGTGTTTGAGGTGAGAATAATGATTATTAGAAAAATAAAATAATGAAATATGATGAGAGTGAAAAATAATGATGTGATGTACAAAAAGGTTGTTGGGGAGAGAATAAAAAGTAGTTAGGAGGAGAATGAAAAAAGGTGATTTTTAGAAAATGTGATTATGAGAGAAATGATTCTCGGTGGCCCAAACACGGAGAACCATCCCCATCATCATTTCCCCTTCTCCAAACACACGGCTAATGAACTTTTCGCAACGACTATGATAACTTGGGAGGTGAAGATAAGGCAATGATGAAGACGATAGCGAGGCCATAAGGGAAAAGAAAAAAAAGTGTCTAGCATCAATAGGTTAAAACTTGATAGTTCGGTTTGGGTAGAACCGAGTCAATAAAAAACTCAACATGGAAACCTAGCCCAAGTTGATAAAAAAAAAATATATATCCTACCCGACCTTTGCTTTGGATTGGATTGTTTGTATTACAAGATTATGAGCATATCCTTATTTAAATTTTTAATTAGATATTTTGTACCTAATTGAAACTTTGTCAAATTCAAAACTTTTTAATAATGAGTTGATTTATTATTATATATATGTTTGATTTTTTTCCTCTAATGGAAGTGTACAATTTTAATTTTGCATGAGATTAATAGTATTAATAGTAAAAATTAAAAGTACTTAAGAAACTGAATTTCTGATTCAAAAAAAAAAAAAAAAAAAAATCAAAATAAATACAAAGCTCTAAATTTAGGTATGATATTTACAACTTAACCCTAAAAATAAGATTAATTTATATGATAATTTTATTGATATTCTTTCTAGTCTCTAAGTTTTAATAAAATTCAACTTGGAATGAAACCTACCCGTTTTCTCAATATTTAAATTCAATTTAACTTATAATATGATGAATTAAAAAGGTGGATAAAATAAATAAATCGTAACTAAGTGTCACATAAACAGAAAACAACCCCCACTAGTTGTGTCCATGTCTCAACGAAATATTGCTACATCGAGATCTAGATACAAGATCGGAAAGATAAAGTTTATTCAATTGTACTCAAGAATCACCCTAAAATTTTATTTCATTTTCTATTTTAATGTCTTTCTATATTAAAAGAAAAAAACGTATCACATATTCAATGTAGCATATTGAGGATCTCGCAATATTAACGAAAAAATACATTTTTATAAGATATATGAGCTATTTTTCATAGGGTTAATTTATTTTGAATTGGGATCTCATGTGTTTTCTAATATGGTATCAAAGTCTGTAAAGTTTAAATGAGTATTCGATCTTTTTTTTTTTTAGATTCAACATAATTATGGTAGACCTAAATAATACCATTTTAAGAAGTAGGTTAAAGATTTAAGATTAAAAAGATGAAACGGCCTCGCATTCTTGATAAAGGCTAATTTATTATGGATTTGAGTTACTTTTCTAATACTAATTTATTTAGATAGAACTTCATGTTTATTTAATGTAAAAAAATATGATATTTGTAAGGTAATTCATAAACTATATCAAAATCAAAATTTTAAGGTCGTATTAATCTATTTGAAACTTTTGTTTCAAAAAAAAAAAAAAAAAATCTATTTGAAACTAAACTTAAATAGAATTTTAAAGTTATAGAAATCAAATAAAAAGTTATCCTAAACCAAACCTTCAAATAAGAAAAAGTAGTTTTTTTTTTCTTTTAATATAAATATAAATATAAATCTTAACTAACCTAGCTACTTGTCTTTGAAACCACAATTTAAATTAGGGTGTTGTAAAGAAATATTTATATAAGAATCTAAATCTAGGAATCTTGTCTGAATTTATGTTTTAAATTTGAAAGTGGTCCTAAGTACCAAACATCTCCACAACAGTTACTTTTCAGCTATATAAATTATGATTAAGACATTAAAAAAATTACTCCATTTTGCATGAGATTATTCCAGAGTTAGGTATGACAATAGTAATAGTATTCTCCTCAACTGTCAAGTTGAACCATTCAGTATAGTTGATTAACAATAAATAAATAAATAAATGATTATATATATATATGAAGTAATAGTTTAATTGTTGAATAAAAATTCTTTTAAAATGTGCAATTTTATCTTTAATTTTTGTTTTTAATATTTCAAAAATACTTTTTTTTTTTTTTTTTTAAATGTTTAGAGTGTTAAACCAAAAATAGACTTGTTGAATATGTTCTCTGAAGCAAGTGCCTAAATCATTGTCACGTTAATTTTTATTCGATCCTTCAAAAAAATAAAAATAAAAATAAAAATCCATGATTTTTCAAAATAGATGTTGCAGATTTTTTTTAAGTATAAATTGGGGAAAGGTACACAACAAACCCTACATATATGGTATTACCGTTCTCAAATAAATAAGAATCAAAATAACGATTATCGAGATCGAACATGTAACTAAGATGTTAAATTATTTTACAATTAAACAAAGTGTTGAAGATATTGATCACATCTTATTAAGATAATTTATATGTATTCAACTATTATTATAGAACAATTACTTAATCATATTATATTTAATTATCAAATTATCACGTAGAAATTTCATGGTAACGATTATCATAATTTTTCAAACATATGCTCTCAAACATTTATGAAAAAGTCAAAAGCATTTTAAAACTTTGGAGTAATATTTTTGGAAACCGATCAAAGTTATGGGTATTTTTACAAATTAGCAAAAATAAAAGATAAATGGGTAGTAGCTAACTCGTCCACTCCATACGAAATTTAAAAAAAAGGCACCAATAATAAATAAATAAGAGAAAGAAAGGCACAAAATCAAAATACAAAAAGAAAAAGAAATAGGAAGAATGACTATTTTATCCTTGAAAATAAAAAAAGGGAGTAACTTGCATAAGATGCGGGAGATATTTGACACGCGCCGCGCCGAAAAAGTAAATGGGCCCGCGGGCAGCTTTTGTGAGGTGGTTATTTACAAAAGCATATAATAAAATGATTAATTATTTTATTTTATAATAATGATGATAATAAAGAATAAATAACCGGTCAGGTCAGGTCAGGGTTTGAGGGGCAATTGTTGGTAAATTGTAGAGAGAGAAAGACGCGCAAATTGGGGGGAAGAGAGAGAAAGACCGTATACGGAAGAGGACCATACGGCTTTGTCCGACAAATCCACGGTTACCCTTACTGTAAACTGGGTCCCACTCCCCCAAACAATATTAAATAATAATATTAATAAAATCTTCCGTTTCTGTTACTTCACCTAACGACCTCTCTCCTCTTTACCCCTACCGTTTTCCCATTTTCCCGTTCTACCCTTTTTTCCGTTTTTTTTTTAAATTTTCCAATAACCCAATTCGTTTTTTTTTTTTAATTGATGATTCGGTTTTAGGTTAAAAAAAAGTACCTTTACTAGAATCTTGTATGATATTGTAATATAAGGTTTCATGATGATTACATGTATGAGATAAATGTAAAAGGAAGTAGTTCATAAATTTTATAAAGATATTGAAACGTTTTACATTTTCAACGTGAAATAGATATAGTGAGTATTTGTAACAATACGAATGTTCGAATTAATTCATGAAATTATTTTTTTAGATAAATAAATACTATTGATTGAAGCTATCTCATTCTAGTTTGATGGTTATCACACTAAAAAGTATAACCCACAGTATTACTACAATCGCTTAACATTCTTTTGTAAGAAATTGATTATTTGATAGGATAGAAACAATATGACTAGTAATTTTCATGACAATCATATATAACAGTTAGGAAAGCCATAGCTAAGCTGTAGACTCTTTAACATTCATTTGAGGAGTTTCAAATAAATTTATTCTAAATTTCTAATCATACATTATATTCAATGATCAGAAGATTGGATGCATACATTAAATTGTTGAAACTATTTGACATTCGTTTGAAAAGATTTTGATTGTTAATATTTTAAGGGTTGAAATAATATGATCAGATGTTTTACACAATTAAAAGAGTGATGGTCAGATTGTATGGACTACTTGACGAGTTCAATTAGAGGGTCTTGAGCTTGAGTGCATAGTAATAGAGGAGAAAAAACCACGAGATTGAGTCACGAGCAAGGTAGAGATTCCGACCACTTAAAAATAATTTTTTTTTTATCTATTTCTATGATTGAAATGCACTGTTCCAAGCACTCACAATCCAGAAAAAAGGAAAAAGAAACCAACTTAACATTCACTTTGTAAGAGCTTGAATTTTGGTGAGGGGAGGGTGTAAATAATAATTGAGTGGCAAAATGGAAAAAAAGAAGAAGGAAAGGGGTGAAAAGGGGAAGATGAAAGAGTTTAGGGGTGTCATAATCAAAGAGGACCATGGCTGTCCCCTAAGCAGAGGATCTTTACACGTTATGAATGTAAAGAAAATAAACAAAAGCCATTGGCATTACAGATTTGGGTTCGGCTTTGCCACAAACCCAGAGAGCAAATGAAGAAGACGAGTCTTTAAGCAGACACAGAAACACAGACCAAACCCGCCAGCTCTTCTTCCCCCATTTGCTTTCACTGCACCACCAAAAACAACAACAATTACATCTCAACAAACCCCTGTTTTCTTTCCCTTTCTCTCCCAATCTAGCTCTATCTATTCCAAGGAACAAAACCCATCTCCCCCTTTCTTCCAATTTGGATTCTCCTTCTGGATTTGCGTAATTTCAGTGAAATTTGTATTTTAGGGTGTTTCTTTTGTTGGGGTGTGTTTAATTTCACTACCCATTTCTTTGATTTTACTTGCATGCGTATTGCTTAAGGAAAATGTAGTTTGATTAGTGAATGCATTTCAGAGATGGGTTCTGTTTTTTTCTTCATTTCCAGCTATAGATCTTGATTTAGAATCTACATTGGGTGGAGATTGATGATTTTGTTAAGATTTGGCCACACCCCATGAGGAATTTGAACTGGTTGAAGCCGAATTCAATCAGTGGGAAGCCTGGGAGGAGGCTTTCTCTCGGAGAGTACGAGCGGGCAGTGTCGTGGTCGAAGTACTTGGTGTCGTCAGGTGCCGAGATTAAGGGGGAAGGTGAAGAGGAATGGAGTGCAGATATGTCCCAGTTGTTTATTGGCTTTAAATTTGCTAATGGAAGGCATAGCAGGATTTATAGAGGTGTGTATAAGCAGAGTGATGTTGCTATTAAGCTGATAAGCCAGCCTGAAAAGGATGAAAACTTGGCGAGTTTTCTTGAGAATCAGTTTATTTCAGAAGTGGCATTGCTGTTTCGATTGAGACATCCGAATATCATCACTGTATGTGTTTTCATTACTTGGTTTTCTTTGTGTCTGAACTCATGAACTGATTGTTTTCATAAAAGGGAATAGTGATGTGTTGTGTTTGATCTTCTTGTGTGTTGTTTAACTTTTTTTGTTTTGTGTTATGCATATGTCCAATTTACTAAACAGCCTCATTCCTGAAAAGGGTTTCTGGTTTGGTCTTGTATTTTACTGATTTATGTAGTGCCTTCTTTATGGCAGCATGCAAATGATATAGATGATCTCTTCTTTTACCATGGGGACTACATGTGTCAAATAACCTTTGGAAATTAACACTAATCTTATCACAAGTAAAAATATGGGTTCCCTTCCAAGACAATATTGAAGCTTAAGTTAATTACTTTCCTTAATCTTCCTTGTTCATTTGCCTTCTTCATACACTACGAATGTCTCCGAAAACGGGAGCTATATTGGTTATTCTAAAGAAGACGTCACAAGAATCTTTCATGGTTGCAAAATGAATCATGAGAAGTTAAAGTCTTGTTTGATAACATTTGATTTTTGATTTTTGGTTTTTGAAATTTAAACTTTGTTTTACTCAAAGTTTCTACGAATGGTTTTGTCTTCCTGTATAAATTCTAACCAAATTTCAAAAAACCAAAACAAATACTTGGAAACTACTTTTTTTGGTTTTCAAATTTTGATTTGGTTTTTAAAAACATAGGTAAAATGTAGATACCGATGTAAAAGAAAACTATGTATTTGGAATAGTAATTGTAGGCTTGAATTTTAAAAACCAAAAACAAAATACTAATTGGTTAAACGGAGGGGCCTAAATTAACCATTGATCTAAGTTTATTTCTTACAAGGGATTATAACATGAGCAGTGGTTTTACTTGAACTTCCCCACCTAGGAATTTACAAATGATTGATTTTCGGTTTCCTTTTTATGTAACTTTCGTTGTTGATTGTATAAGATTTATCTTGCTTTGTTATTAGAATTATAGCTATGTTGATTTGGACCTGCATTTCTAACCTGCTGTTGAAACAACTCTAGAACAGCAAACCTTAGCATAAATTGAATCCATGTTGCCTTGAAGTTTCAATAGTTTCTAAGATCATCAATGAGAATTCTTTTTATTGCTAATAACTCTAGTTTCTGCCTTCCATCCTGCAGTTCATTGCAGCTTGCAAAAAACCTCCAGTTTTTTGTATTATCACGGAGTATATGGCAGGAGGCTCGTTAAGAAAATATCTCCATCAGCAGGAGCCACATTCTGTTCCGCTCGACTTGGTACTGAAACTAGCTCTCAACATCTCTCGGGGTCTGCAGTACCTTCATTCTCAAGGAATACTTCACAGAGATCTCAAGTCAGAAAATCTTTTACTTGGCGAAGATATGTGCGTTAAGGTAGCAGATTTCGGCATCTCGTGCATAGAATCCCAGTGCGGAAGCACAAAGGGGTTCACCGGAACATATCGTTGGATGGCGCCTGAAATGATCAAAGAAAAACATCACACCAAGAAGGTAGATGTTTATAGCTTTGGCATTGTCTTGTGGGAGCTCTTAACTGCCTTGATACCATTTGATGACATGACTCCTGAACAAGCAGCGTTTGCAGTCTGCCAGAAGGTAACGATTCCGTTCTTCATTTGCTAAATTTAGTTTCGATTGATATCGATTTCATACATAGTTCGGCATTAGCATTGCAAGTTAAACATATGATCTCTTACTCAGAGCAAATGATGATATTAGCTGATGTGTGTGTTCAACAGAATGCAAGACCCCCTCTCCCTACGGCATGCCCACAGGCATTTCGTCACCTGATCAAGAGATGCTGGTCTAAAAAACCCGACAAGCGTCCGCATTTTGACGAGATTGTTTCAATTTTGGAAACTTATATGGAGTCTTATAATGAAGATCCAGAATTTTTCTGTCACTACGTGCCTTCATCTAGATATAGTGCTTTACAATGCTTACCAAAATGTATTACTGCATCCCTGATGCCTAAGAATTCATCATCTTGAATCTTTGTGTAATTGCCAAATAGAGCAATCTTTTTATCTTGTAATCAAGTCTTAGGCTATTATTATTATTATTATTAAATCAAGGTTGTGAATTTTGTGCCCTTTTGTTGTGTGTTTTAAAGTAACAATTACTTAAATACAAATGTTAATGCTTCCTTTATAATTATTTAATATATAATTAAATGTAACTTCATTATCGCAAATGACAGTTTGGCCGAGTGGTCTAAGGCGCCAGATTTAGGCTCTGGTCCGCAAGGGCGTGGGTTCAAATCCCACAGCTGTCAATAATTTTTTTTTCCAATTTCCTTTAATGGGCCTTTAGAATGATAAAGCCCAGCCCAATATCTTTAGCAGTGGGCCCATGAAGATTTGGCGGCTTTAATGAATGTTTAAATAAAGAAATTAACCCGCTTCGAGATGAACAATTGCAATATCTGTAGAACCCCATCGATGGCGCCGCCCGAGAATCTGAAGAATTCAGGTTCAAAAATCTTCTTCGTCTTTACCAGATTTGATTTGATTTGATTTGATTTGATTTGATTTTTCATATTCTATGTTTTGATTGTTTATTCGAACTTCCAATTTTGAAACTGTTCTTCTTTGTGATTAAGCGATGAGTTTTAGGGCAATGTGGGTGTTGAGTGAGATTTGGTGTTATATCTTTATTGAAACTGTGAATTTCTTCTGAGTAATTGAATTTGTATTTTCGACTGTAGATAAGAACATAGAAACACATTATGCTGTTAGGGAAGAACAGAATCTTGTAATCTTGAAAACCAAAATGCATCACTGTTAAAATTCTATCATCAGCATCTTACACTCTTCGTGTTTAAGTATCAATTTTCAAAAAATTAAAAAAAAAAAGTAATCTACTTGGGAGACAGTGCGTGAATAAAGCAGAAACGTCTTTTCCAATCCTATTTTAAATCTAAAAACTATTCCAAAAAAAGAAAACAAATTCCGTTGCCGGGACTTGAACCCGGGTCTTTCGGGTGAGAGCCGAATATCCTGACCAACTAGACTACAACGGAATTTTGGTATTTATTCTTGTATTTTTGGTATGCATCACTGCCAATTGAGGTACCATGTAGGGTATGAACATCTTGCTTTTTTTTTTAGTATAACAATAATGATGGGTGGTTGGGGACTCCAACCTATGACTTTAAGGTCGAGGATATATGCCAATTACAGCTAACTTCCAAATCGATTGATATTTGATCAATGAATTTGTATTAATTTGTTGATCTTATATTTTTGTATAGAAATTATCTGAGTTTAATTCTGCTTATGAGTTTTTAAGGATTCATCTTATAGGTACACCAACTCTATAAAATATTATATTAAAAGCATGGCAATTGGATGTAATTGCAGGAAGGGGCAATGCCATTATACTGCAAGAAGCTTCAGAAGCAGCAAGTTATGTAGTAAAAGCATGGCAAGAAATGTTGAACCTGAAATCTGAAGGTATGACATTGATGTTCTGTTTCATATTCCTCAAAATACTTCCAACCTATCATCTTTAATCTATCCCTACCCTCTTTTCAACAAAAATAATAATAATATAAATAATTGTGACAATTTGTTGAGAATCTCCTCACATTATAAACATCAACAGACTGTACCAAATTTATATGATGCATAATCAATTGATTGTAAAATGGAACTTCGTGTTATCGAATAGATTGAATCACATTTTATATCACTTTCTTCCGGATTAGTTTTTTTTTTCTTGTGTAGAACTTCTGGATTTAAATGTGGAAAGTAGAAAGAAACAAAACTCTTGATAAAGCTTATGCACAAAAATGAAATATCCATGAAATGAGATTTTTTTGAAATTTTTTTAGTTCAACAACAATTGAGGTGCTGGATTTGAACTCATTCCTTTTTTGGTTGGATGGCATTATTGCTTTTTTTGGCAAATTTTGTTGAGATTTTGATATTTAATAAAAATGAAATTGGACACATATTTTTATTTTGTTTTTATAGGCCAGTTTGACTAGAAAATAAAGTGATAATCTATCGAAAAGAGAAAATGAGAGAAGTGGGGCTGCCTCTGCAAATGCAAATGGGTTGGTTGGTTATGTAAAACCCAAAAAGACAACCAGACCGAAAAAAAGTAAAACTTTAACTTTTTCACAATCAGACATGGGATTGTTCCCTTGAATATAGTTTTTTTTTTGGAAGCATAAAATTTAAAAAATAGTTTATGTCGTTTGTAATTAGGATGAATTAAGCTTGTGATAGTTAACAATTTCAATTAATTATTTTTGTAACCGTTACATACTTGAAAACCGAGCGACCCTAATTTGGTCGATTTGGTTGGTCGAATCGATTTTCGGGTAATGTATGAACACTCCTAGGGTATGCTTTAAACTTACGAAGTTTGGTGGGGCAAAAAGAGTTGTTGCATGATTATTTAAAAGAAGGATTAACTTATCTTTATTTCTAGGGAGAATTCTAAAAGATTTAAACTTAAGATCATCAATTAAAAAAAAAACTATCAAAATAATTCAATTGGCATAAAATAAAGACTTGCGATAAAGAAGAGAAGTTTTGAATCTCAAATTTAAATCTATGAAGACATATAATGTAAAAATTGTACCATAGATCTTTATTTCGTGTTGATTTGAAAATTTTAAAGCCACCTACAAAACATCGGTCCAAGTCATCAAATGCATTAGTTAATATAGGCTGCTTATTAATTAATATAAACAGTTCCTTTTCTTATAATGGAGATCTACACATCTTTTCATGTTGTTGAGTCGTTGATACCGACCGTTAGAGATGTCCACGGGATGGGGCGGGACTAGGGAATGACTTCTCCGACCGTGTCTCCGCCATAAAATTTAACCCTCGTTCCCGAAAAAATCCCTGTTTTTTTCTCAAGGATCGGGGCCGGGATTCCCCGTAGGGCACCGGCGAGAATTGGGTTCCCTGTGGAGATTTTTTTTCATTTTTTTTTAATCTTTATATATATATATATATATATATATATATATTGGATAAAAAAATTCAAAAAATTAGATTTTTTTTAAAAAAAAAAATCTATAAGTTTCAACTATAATATTAATTATCAAAGAAATTATTTATATACATTGAAAATATCATCAACAAATATATGTTTATTTGAAAATTAAATGAGTAGAATTAAGAAAAAATATTTAAAAAAAAAGATAAACAGGGCGGGGATCGGGGAATCAAGGACGGAGAATACAATACTCGTCCCCGGTCCCATTTAGCCAACGTTTCCTGCCTAATCAGGAATTCTCTACGAGGAAAATGGACATCCTACCGACCATTAACCTTCCCCAGCCCAAAATTAGCACAGTTCTAACTCTCTAAAATTCATATATTTGAATCTTCAATATTCAAATGTCAATCATCAAATTAAATGAAATTAAGTTTTATTTGAATACTTTTTTTATTTAAAAAAACCATAAATCTATATTGTTGTCTTTTGATAAACCTTTTTTAAATTAAAAAAATCAGCCCAACAATTGGACAGGGCCAGGGGAATATGAACCTATATAACCTCATGATTACATGGTTCTCCTTGTTTTAGCTACCTTTTGTTAAACTCAAACTTCTATTTTTAATATAACACAAATACCACACCGATATATTATCTTAATTATACAAAATTGTAATTCTCAAAAAAAAAAAAAAAACAAAAGTTGTATTTTTGGATGGTCATTTCCAATCTCCTCTTCCCAATTACTATGTACTAAACGTAAATAAATTAAAATAACAAATCTCTCTCTCTGTATATATATGCATTGGCTCTACTTAAAAACTTAGGGTGTGTTTGGAATTTGGTGTTGAGGAGAGGAGAGGAAGGGAAGGAGTTAAAATTTCTCAATTCCATATTTGTTTTTTAAGATATCAAATTCTCCTCTAATATCACATCACATCAATCTGTTATTTAATATTTTAAATGTCACATGAAACACTTTTTAAATTTTCAACTATATAATATAATATAAAATATTTTTTTTATCTAATCTTATCAATTATCACATCAAACTTTTTTTTAATTTTCTACCACACAATATAAAATAAAATATATTAAATTTATCAATCAATCCAAAATATACAATCATTACATTATAAAAAATTAGTATAAAATAAATATTTTTACATCTCCTCTTCAAAATATCAATTTTCAAACAACTACTTCGTATTTCTAAATCATTCTATTTCCTCTTCCTCTTCTTCTGCCACATTCTCTCTTCCCTTTTTTCAACACCAAAATCCAATCATCCCTAAGTTTTCGTACGTTATCAAAGAATAATAATAGAGTCGTTCAAAAAAAAAAAAAAAAAACTAATGGCACTTCGATTTAAAAAAAAAAAAAAAAAACAATAATAAAGTTTAATTCGTACTTAAAGAATAAGGACAAAAAAGATATCCAGCATTTTAGTTTTAACCTCAATTAATCTAAAAAAAAAAAAGGGTTTTAACCTCAATTTCAACGAGAGACTTTATACATACTATCATTACCATCCTATTAAAAACTCCCTAGAAAAAAAAATCGCTCACAAATATATAGATAAATAAACAAATTCAATCCAACTCAATTTCCAAAATATTATAATCTAAAAAGGAAAGAATATGTAACCCAAAAAAGTACTTAGAAGACAACCATGCTAACAATTAACCCTAAACTATTTGTTACAGGCCCACACATTATTAAAATACGAACATTCAATAAAAAGTCTATCTGAAGATAACATTAAAAACATTGAACAAAAGTAAAGTCAATTTGATTATATACATTTAAGTGTAAGGTGTAATTGAACAAAAAAAACTTAAAAATTAAGTTTGTACAGAGAAGAAAACATAATTAAAGAGAGAGAAAAGATAGAAAGAAGATTATGCTTCTATAAAGCAATTCAAACAACCCTCAAATTCTCAATGTGGGTGGATGCTTTGTTAACCAAGAAGATAACTAATAAAAAATATATATTAAAAAAAAGAAAGACAAATTCTAAAGTTGAAGGAGATGCTTTTAGAAAGATGATAAAATTCCAAGGATATGCAGACCTAATGTCATTTTCTGAGCCTTTCAATATTGGATTAGTTTAACCACATCTAAACTATTATAGGACTATTTTATCCTACAATATTTGATTATTAAATAATCAATAAAACTTATATTTTGCTGGATGACATTCCTGCAAAAAAAAAAAAAAAAAAGCTATCATTGAACTAATAACAGTATTATTTTCTTATTTATCAAAACCCAAATCCTATTAACTAATTTTTATTCCTTTGTATTTATTTTGGTGATAGATTACCAATTCCCTATATATATATATAATCAAATTCTCTAGATACCTTGGTTTCTTTGAAGAGAAACCCATGGCCATGAACAATCCAATCTTGTTCGGTTTGGGATAATTTACAAATATATCCAACGAATATAAAAAACAACGAATTAAATTAAAATATATCCACAAAAACAATAAAGATCTATTGTCAAAAAAAAGTACTGCCAATATTATTTCATTGCCATATATATTCTTTTGTCACATTTCTCAAGTTTTGACCCCAAAAAACAATGTCAAAATTAAATATTTGATATTCAGAAATTTATGCATAATAATCATCAAAATAAATGGACAGACCACACATTCCAACCATTCTCACATAGCATTCTCTATTTCTAATTCGGTTAACAAATTAATTATTCCAAATTAAGATGATTTTCGCACACTAACAAAGTTAAAAGAAAGATGGGAAAAAAAAGTAGTTACTTGAATTTTTCCAGATTGGGTTTTGTTTTCCAAATCAATCTTATTTGAAGCCCTAATAATGTTCAGAATTGATGTGAAATCTTGTTCATATCATAGACATTGTTGAACAAATCCACCATTTCTTGTCTCGATGCAATTGATTCTTCTTATCCGCTCCTTATGTATCGTCAGCGGCCGTAAGAGTGACATCAGCAGCCGTCTGCGGCGGAGGCCGCGGCGGTGGCTCTGTTAGATTTTAATTTTCCGGCGGTTTTTTCGTCCCCAGCGATTTTCTCAACTCGCTTGCTTTGTGCTAAGAACACGAAGGTTTCCTTTCCGTCGCTATGGCTTCTGTACAGAAGATCTCTGAGTTTCCATCTCTTCGACGATCCCATCGATTTGCTCTTTTTGCACCCCTCGAGCGATTCCTTCGGCGTCCAGACGCAGTACGTTTCTGGACTCACTCCGTCAAGCTCATCCGCCTCCGACGACGAGCACGAATTCGCCTCGCGATCTTCGCTCATCAATTTGCCTAGCGACGGACGATGAACTCTCTTCGGCTTCGGTTCGTTCTTATCTTCAATCGCACCGTTCATCAACAGAATCGTGTCGAAAACAGGATAAATCGGTCTAATCTGGCCGTTGTAGAAGAGATCCTCGGCCGCAATCGTTACCGCCTGTGAATCCCTAGGAACGACGGCGAATTCGAAGTCATCGTCATCGTCTCTGTTTTCGCTTGCGGCAGCCTCTGTTCCGCCATTACCGTCGTGTTGAGGTGTTTGGATGAATTCATCTTCAGGTTTCCAGTGGAAGATATCGGGATCGGAATCGGATTCTTTACGGAGTTCTTCAACGACACGGGCGGCGATTTGTGCGAAGGATCTGCCGGAGGAGTAGCTGCTGAAGCTTGGAGAGACGGAGAGAATGAGTGGACCTTCACCGGTTTGCATCATTACAGTACCTGAGATTTGCCCTAATTTCGTGGAACTAAAACTTCCATTTTTTTGACAGAGAGGTGAAGGAGGAGAAGAAGAAGAAAAGAGAAAGGAAATAACGAAAATGTAATGGCGACAAGTTGTTGAGACTTATATAATGGGGCAGCCTTTTGGGAATTATATTTTCTCATTTTTTATTTTAATATTTTGAGTTTTCTTCTCACTGTTACGTGCCACTAAAACGTAATGTTTCACAATTCCCACTATTAATATTATTTTTATAAGTCCATATGATATATTTTATTTTTATTTTAAGTTTTAGTTATGGCTCCATTTGTGCGATGATTTTTGTAGAGAGTTTCTTTAATATCTTTACCGTCTTAGCCCGTTTTAATGCATCTCTACTAATGTTATAAAATTAATTTTATGTAAGTGACTATTATAAATTGAACTTTCTTTTAATAGTTAGTTTTAATTCTATGATGATTTAAAATTAGTTATTTATGTATCAAATAAAAAATAGATTACATCATTTATATATAAATAACTAATTTTTATATATTTAATTCATAAATGACTACAAACAATATAAACTATTTTTCAAATTTTATCAAATTAAATTATATTTTTTAAAATATAATGACTATATATATATATATATATATAAATCTAAAAGTTTATGCTCCGTGAAATATGTTATTGTTTTTTCATCAATTAAGTATCAACAACAATATTAAAAGTTAGAAATTTAACTATCAGGAGGAGGGAATAACAAATCTTATTTAGATGATATGTTCTCAAATAAATGAAAGTCAAATACCAACTATCAAAATCGACTATGTTATTAAACTGATTTATAACCAAACAATAAAATTATTGCATCACTGACCCATTCCATAATATGTGACTTCACAACCAGAATACATATAAATGTTTGTTGGGTTCGATTTATTTTGCTATTTGCACGTATAGTTTTAAAATTTTAGTTTGATTTTAAAAAATATAGGTGATAAAATAAATGACAAAAGAAGAAAAATCATAGATAAAAAGAAAATTTTCATTTGGAAAAAGAGATATTTATAAAACATTTCTTAACAAAAACTTCATAAACTAAAACTGTATGGTAATTTAGCTATAAAATGATTAAAAAGGAGGAAAATCGCACAACTTTATTGATTGTTTTAGTATTAAATAAATAATGGAGCCTTCTAGGTTCTTTACCTCCAAGACACGTAACACGAGCCATCAATACGCGTGGACGATGGCTGTAATACGCACGTGTTGAATGGATAGTGAGATTTTAATATAATTTATTTACCAATTTTGTGTTTGGCCATAAAAATAGCAAAAAGAAATATACTTTTAACTCAGCATTTGGTGCCATATAAATTAGGGGTTGCATATATAGCAAAATAGGACAAAATATTTACATGTATAGCAGAATTTCAAAAGAAATTCTTTTGTAGCAGAGAA
>JBBMKA010000005.1:9316350-9352237 GCA_037833695.1 Sechiopsis laciniata | reverse complement strand
ATAGATAATTTCATCAACAAATATATTTTTATTTGAAAATTAAAGGGGTAAAGTATAGAAAAAAATATTTTTAAAAACAAAGTAACGGGGCGGGGA
Organism: Sechiopsis laciniata; assembly: GCA_037833695.1. Lineage (NCBI taxonomy): Eukaryota > Viridiplantae > Streptophyta > Magnoliopsida > Cucurbitales > Cucurbitaceae > Sechiopsis > Sechiopsis laciniata. The sequence continues at coordinate 9,352,141 of JBBMKA010000005.1, read as the reverse complement.
TCGGAGAATCGAGGACAGGGAATACATTCCCCGTCCCCGGCCCCAATTAGCCCACGGAGAATTTTTTCCCCGTTTCCCGCCTAACCGGGGATTCTCCGCAAGGACTCCGCCCCGCGGAGAAAATGGACATCTCTAGTTCTAACCTTCTTTTTGCATATGGTCGCGGGGACCCGCTCCGTAGAGAAAATGGACATCTCTAGTTCTAACCTTCTTTTTGCATATGGAACCAAACCAAGAAGCCCCACTCCATGGATGTGTGCTCCATATTTGGAAAAGTGGACAAATTGCCATTATTAGTGAGCTGAAAATGACCAATTTTCACAAATTCAAATAATTTAATATGGGCTTCAAATTAAAAGCCCAATATGCTTCAAAAGCCTTTTCAACTCATCCAATCAAAAGCCCATAATTATTTTTAGCCAAATTGGACCACCACTAAAACTCAACTTTCTCAGCCCATAAAAATTGGGCCACTAGTAGAACTCAACCTTTTCAGCCCTTTGAGACCTATATGAACATAAATGATATGTGTTGACTTATTGACTCTAGTCTCATTAAAATAAATTTCATTAAATTTATCGGGAGCTGGTTTTATAAATGTTAATAGTTTTGATTTTTTTTTTTTTTTTTTTTGAAATCAATCGAATTTTCCGCCTTGTAAACGTAATTGATCAAGACATTGTAAACTTTTATTGTAAATGTACACTTTAGTTGAATGAGTTTTTTTCAGCGAATGATAATATTCTTAAAGAAAACTTTAACTTGCATATTTTACTTTTGAATTATAACCTTAATAGAAAGTTTAATTGATTATTAGATTTAAATTTAAATTACAGAATCAGCACTCATTAGGATCAGCTTTCTTCTTTCATATCCCTAAAGAAAAATCATTGAACCTACTCCTTTTTTATGATAAATTTATATAAGAAACAATTGTTTGACAGTCAACATAAACTTGCCAAGAAACTTATATGAGACTTTTAGGTTGTGGATTCGATATCTAGGCTTATACACAATCGAGTAAGAGAGTTAAAAAAAAAATTAGGTGAGAAAATAAATTTAGAGAGTGAGTAAATTTGGGGTCTAGTTTAAACTCATGAATTATAAGTCATATCCACTCAGATTGAAAGCATCAACTTAACATAATTATTAGATTTTCAAAATATCGTAGATAGGCGCTCCCCACGCATTCGAACTCATTCTCCCAAATTTTAACATAATCATCTTGAATCCCTTATTCATAAGAATTAACAAAATAACAACAAACAAACACTAAAAGAATATAATAAAGCAATGTGGAATGAAAGAAGAAGAGTTAGAAAAAGAAAGAACAATAAAAGAAGGCTAAGATTCTTGTCGACCGACACCCCAAGATTTTGCTATTTCCTTCTGTGCCGCTGTGTTGCGCATGCTAAAATCCATGGCCCCATTTTTCCTTTCCTTATTCTCAAACATTCACCCCCCCAACAACATTTTGTGTTTCAATTTCAAACCCAATTTTCCAAAATGTCTCCAACTTGCTTTCGTCTTGGTCAATATCGATATCGTCATCAACCGATTAGGTTACAAGTAATTTCGTTGTTTAATTATCATGTGGTTATCACTATTGTATTGTTTGAAGATCTACTTTAATGGATCTCATCAAATCTATTTCCCTGAGAGAGTTGTTGGTTTGTAAAGAATATGATCTCACGTGATTAGCAAACATTCAACATTGTCATGTATTGATTTAAAGTGGAAGAAATCTTAAATTTATAATTTCATTCGAATAAGACATTCATGATAGATTTTAAAAGTGAAACACATGATTTTTTTGTCAACGAGGGTGTGTATATCCAATGATCAAGAAGTTATGAATTTAAATCTCCTACCCTCAATTGTTATAAAAGTAAAAAAAAAAAAACATAACTTTTCAGCTGAACTAGAAATTTTGGGGAGTTTTTGGCTAATTCATCAACTACTATAATTTATTTTAAAGTTCAAGAAACTATGAAATTTGTGAATTTGAACTTTTGATAAATAATATATATCTTAACCACTTGAGTGATGACATGTTGATAATCTACTATCTCAAGAAAGAATAAGGGTTGAAAAAAAGAATAATATAGCATCAAATTATATGTTTTAGGAAAACAATAATTTTGAGAATTAAAATCTACATCTTATAAATAAAAATGTTTTAAACATTGAGTAATGTATATGTTCACATATCACATTGATTATAAGTAAGAAAAACTGTCTACATACAAAAGCAGCATCACATTTATCTAAAGTGTTCATAGTTGAATTTAAAAAAAAAAAAAAAAAAAAAAAAAAAAAAAAAAAACTGACAACTTAGATCTAGAGACATGAAAAATACCATTGTCTTAGAAAAAAAAAAATTAGTGACAAAAAGCATACGTTGAAAATTTAATATATGATATCATACAATATTGAGGGAACAATTCTTATAGCAGCTATATGGCTGAAAAATAAAGCCACGTTGACTGCAGCCATTACGAGGTCGCAAAGTTTGACCAATATCAAATGAAAAATCAGGACCACACTTTCAAATCTCATCTTCATGATGAAACAAATCTACACCGTTCGATCTACTTTTCTTCTTCAAAACATAATTCTCATTTACACCATTTTAGTATAATGTCTTTTAGATTATCAAATTTAATCATTTAATTATGAATATCGTTGTGGACTAAAAGTGAAAGCTTTAAAGTGACCGCCGGCACCGCCGCCGCCGGCGAGGGAGTGAAAAAAAATGATCACAACCCAATTCTTACAAAAATTTGAAAAGGGAACCACAAAATACAACATTTTGCAAATCGAAAATTTCAAAAAAAGAAAATAGAAAAATGCAACTTTTGAATGCGTCGATTATTTATTGGCCTTTAGAAGCTTTTTTTCCTTTTGATTTTCGGATTAGTGGGTTTTGTTTTTTTTTAATCGAAAATGGATGGAGATTTTAAAATTTTGGAAACAAAAGGGCACGAAAATTGAAAAGAAAGAAAGGGGAGGGTTAAAAATGCAAACTAAAGTTCATAACTAAAGAGAGATCAAAGATGCCAGCATCTTGGAGGTTGCTTGAAACTCAAGATTTTGAATAATGTTAATATTATTTTATTTGCATTGACAGAATAAAAGTTGGATCCAAGTGATTTTGAAATCATGATGTGCCACTGCCAACAAATTCATCCATGTATTATAATTATTCAAACATTTTGTAGAAGTTTTTTTTAATATAAAAATATATTGGATACTCAAAATTGAAATGACTGAGAACAGCTATTAAGTTCTAATTAAGTTTTGTTATTGGAAATAGATTTACATTGTTAATTCTAGTTTTATCCACATCTTCTCTCTTAAAAAGCTTATAACAAATTGAGTGAATGTCCATGTCAGTTTATATGCATAAAATTTTCACAGCACATACCACGTGATCCTACAAATAATACCAGGATCGAACTCATCCTATAGTTTCTCAACATCCTTTTAACCACTAAGTCTACTAGTTAGGAACAAAAACGAAATGTTTTACGGTAAACATAATCATCATTTCAATCGATTACTCTATACCATAGCTCTAAACACATCACTTTATTTTCTTGATATGAGAAAGTCAAATCTCTAATCCACATATATATTGAATAAAAAACAAGTTCCGAGAGAGATAATGCCACATTATTGGCTGATAATTACTTCATTATCCCAAAACAACCTGAAAGTACTAATGAATTAGAAGAGAGAGAAAGAGAGATGAATGAGCAACACATTGAGAAGAAGAAAAAACTAAAGTAAAGAAAGAAGAATAATTTTGTAAACTGTACAAAACTAATCAATAAGATATAGGGAACCAACTCCACTTTTGTTTTTTAAGTTTGACAATGACTTCTCTTTTGGCCTCTTAAGTGTGTTGCTCAAGCTATTTTTCTCACATGCTCATTTTCCCCCACTTTACATTTCTATATCTCAATGTTTTCTCCAATCTCACCCCATACTTCATTTCAAAAAAAATTATTCAATGTGGCTACCACCTTCCTCTTAATAACCCTCTTCAAAACTATTATCGACATTGACCTAATGATCAAGAGAATCTTGAAAAACTAAAAGGTTATGGATTTAGTCCATGGTGGTCATCTACCTAAAAATTAATTTTATACGGATTCTCTTGACAAACAAATATTATAAGATCAAACAGTTTATCTAGTAATTTTAGGATCAAACAATTTGTCCAATAAGAATAGTCGAGGTGTATGTAAGCTAGTCCAGAAACTCATGAATATAACAAAAAACTACCAGCCATATTGAATATTTTTGTTTTTCTCTAATTTCACTCCATTTCATTTCAATAAGGCAATGTTAAATATAATGTTTTTTTTTTTTTTCCAATTTCACCTGTTTCACTTCAACTCCTTTAATAGAAAAAAATTATTCAATGAGGCCGCTACAATCTGGCCACCACCCTAAATGACCAATGGATACATATTCAATAATCTATACAACAGGGCAAAACTAAAATCACGTACTGAAAGTCTCCTAAAACTACTTTCTCCCTTGATTGGTAGCATCAAAAGACTCCCTAAATTACACTTTGCATCTCTACATTTCCCACTAAGTCAAACTTAATTAGCTTTAAAAACATTGTGGGGGTTTTTATGCAATACTCATCCATATACATCCAAAGGAGAGAATTATTATTCCTGGCATATTATCAAATGTCAATCTCTCTGCTCGGTTCTAAAGTTGGTTTAGAAGGTTTTTGAAAACTTGTATCCCAAAAAGAAAAAAAAACACACACTCATACTCTCACAAACACACACATAAAACAAAACTGGCAGTGCCCCCCCAACAAAAAGAAGGGCAGAGGAATGGTGCTAAAGCAAGATTTGGATGAAGGAATTAGTGTCTTAAGATTAGGAGGCACGTGACTTACATTATGGAATTTTATAGAGAGAAGAACAAGAATCTATCCTTTGCTTGTAGGAGGGGGAGGAAATAAGGGTCCCACCCCCATTTTTGGGCCCCCCAAGTTGGAGTGCTCTTTGGGGATGCCTTCTTTAACGAGGACCCAAAAATTCTCACCACTCTACTTCTACTACTCATCAACCCATCACATTCTACCCTTCCACATCAGCTTCGTTTTAAGAGAAATTATTACACAAAGCTATCACAATGATGCTAACAGTTTTACACAGTTAGGATGTAAAAGAGAGAAGTTGTAAAAGTACATCATTTCTGTATCGGATGGTTATTAGGGGCAGATAAACTTCAAGATCTACGTCTAATAGTCCAAAACTGTCTATCTTATTGTGACGGTCTCGTTGAATAATTTCTCTTTAGCATCTCTCCCTTACAACTCATCCAATCACAGCCCTCCATTTTGCCACCTAGGACTTCTCTTTTGGCCTCTTTAAGTCATCCTTGTGGAGTAACCTGCAGACAGTGTAGGGACCCACTTAAAATGTTTAGCCACCGACGATGAATCATCAATCCTTAAGATTTCTCTCTGCTTACACAGTGGCAGCCAACCCCCTCCCCCTTCCATGTCTTCAAATATACCTTTTCTTCTTCCTTCTTATTCACATCCCATTCTCTTCTTCTTCTCAAACTATCTAGAAAAGTCCTCTCTCTTTCTTTCTTATCTCTTTAGGATTTTAATGAAGTTGTTGCTGTTGTTGTTGCCCATCTTATAAGTAGATAGTGAAAGAGAGGAAATGGAGTGACTGTGAAGTGAAGTTTTTGTGTCATCATTCTCTCTTTCTCTTTGTTCCATCTTTTGGGAAGTGTTTGTTTTTTCAATTGGGGTTTCTTTGTTTTGCTCAGTTCATTATCCATGGGTCTTACTTCTCTTCAAGTTTGCATGGACTCTTCTGATTGGCTACAGGTACATATCATTAAACTCTCTATTGTTTTTTGTTCTCATCTAGTTCAGACATGAATGAGGAATGTCAGTAATAAATAACTCTAAAACTAGTTAAAACTACACTTCTTATTTTCAATTATCAAAACAGAACAAAGCAATATAACGTGCATGCTCATTCTATACTTCATTAAACACAATCCCCTCTCATTTCCTCCCCTTCTTCTCTTCCAAAGGAATGCCAGTAATAACTCTAAAACTAATAAATCATTATAATGTTCATGTTCATGCTCATTATTTACTTCATCATACCCAACCCCTCTCATTTCCTCACTTTGTTCTCTTCTAAAGGAATGTCAGTAACTCTAACTAGTATAAGTGTAAAACTACACCTTAGCTACAATGATCAAAGCAGAACAAACCGAACCGAACTGAACAAAGCAGAGAGTCACATTATGAGAGATTGACAAAGAACTTACACGGTTTCTTTGGTACAGGGCACTGTTAACGAGGAGTCAGGAATGGATTCTTCTTCATTATCAGGAGACATGCTTTCATGTTCAAGGCCACTGACAGAGAGGAGGCTGAGGCCACAACATGACCTAGCACTGAAGTGTCCAAGATGTGACTCAACTCACACCAAATTTTGCTACTACAACAACTACAGCCTCACTCAGCCTCGCTACTTTTGCAAGACGTGCCGCCGGTACTGGACGAAAGGCGGCACGCTTCGAAACATCCCTGTTGGTGGTGGATGCAGAAAGAACAAAAAAGTTTCAACTCCTAAGAAATCCAACAATGACCCAATTCACCAAAACCAACAACAACCCATTTCCCAAATCCACCATCTCCATCAAGGCTCTTCTTCATCTTCCCATCACAATCACAACCCCACTGATCTCCATCTCTCATTCACAGATTTCCCCACACACCATTTCAATCCCCTAATGGGAAACCCTAATTTCATCTCAACAATTGGAATGCTAGAATCACACCATCACACAACTCGACAAATCGATTTCATGGACGCTAAAATGGAAGGCATTATTGGAAATCCACATTACAACAATGATCATTTAGCCATGGTTGGAGGACTTACCGGAGATCAAATCGCCGCCGCAGGCCATACCCTATCGCCAAGTTTCCACGGCCTCTGCTCCCCTTATGGACTCTCACTCGACGGAAACGCCACCGCCGCCGCCGCCGCTGCGATGGGACAAGGGCTGATGATTCCTTACGAGAGTGAACCAAATGAAGATCCGAATTCGATGGATGTGAAGCCGAATACGAAGCTTCTAGCATTGGAATGGCAAGATCATGGATGTTCAGAGAAAGTGGAATCGTATGGATATATAAATGGAATTGGGTCGTCTTGGAATGGGATGATGAATGGATATGGACCCTCAACAACGAACCCACTGGTGTAATATTTGATAAAAAGGGGGAAAAATCAAGAACTATTTTGCCTTGATTTGTGTTTTTTTTTTTTTTTCTTATTTCTATCAGTTTCTTAAGAATGTGTCTGATTTTTGTTTAATTTGTAATCTTCTCTCTAATTTGGAGTTTGTTCGCAAATCCAAAGGCTTTCTGTTAGAACTGGTTGTACTATCGAGGAAGATTATCTAGACTGTGATTTGGTACGTAATTATCAGATAATTAGACTTCTTCTTTTTCCTTTTTTTTTTTTTTTTTTTTTTTTTTAATTTTTAAAAATAAAGAGGTTAATTGACTTATTGGTAAGTATATTTGATTGGAGAGCAATTTAGCATATCACCTAAAAAAACATATCCCAAATTGAACTACAAATATAGGTATTAATATTTATGTATATATATATATGTATACTTTGTAGAACTGATATTCTACTTCATTCTGTTGTTAAATAAGTTGTAGAAAATTAATTTGTAGATAAATAGTTACAATAAGTTTTTTTTTTTTTTTAAATTATGGGAAGTTAAATAACTCAAACCACATATCTAGTAGTTTCTAATTAAGAATGTGAATGAAACTATGCTGATTTTGGTAGTTTTTTCGAATTACTCTTATCATTTATTAAAAGTTAGAGCGTAAAGAATATTTGATTATTTATGTGGTGAATAAATGAGATGGAAAGGCACATGCATCAAATATTCCTCTACATTGGATTGAAAGGCTCATGCATGTCTTTTGGCCGTATAAAATGAGACAATTGTTTGTAAGAATATAAGAATAAATAAAAACAAAATTACTTTTGAAAAATTAGTGCAGGGAATATATTTTTGAAGGAATTTTGTTTCCAAAGATTGAACTACAAAGCTGTTTTTCAAACAAATCTTAATTTGCAACTCCTTTTTTATTCTCTTAAGCAAAAACAGTTTTTTTTTATTTTTTTGAAAATTAAGCAAAACAAATAATTGTAAATCTGATATGCTATTTTTATGGAGTACTAATATTTTGTACTATCTAATAATTGAAGAGGTTATAAATTTGAAAACTCATAGTAAATTACAAAAAAAGAAAAAAGTCCTCGATTTTTTTTTTTAGTGGATTGGAGGCAGTAATAAAGTTATATTTGGGAAAAATAAATATGGGTAAATGATTAAAAAGTTTTGATCTTTTTCCTTTCTTTCTTTGGTCATATATAAAAGAAGTTTATCCTACCAAAACAAATTGCAGTATTTCTAGAATAAGAAACTATAGATTATTTCTTTCAAGTCTCAAATTATCTTTTTATTATTATTTTCTTTCTTTTCAAATGCAAAAGGTAAATTCGAGTACAAGAATTTACCACACCTTGTATTTATTCTATATTTTCAAATCTTGTGCCATTGTTACTTTATATGGTGGTCTATTTTTTTTTATTCAACGCATTTAAAGTGGAAATTAAATTTATCTTTTTAATCGAATTTATGATTCAGTTGGCTTTTTATTGTATTTAAAGTTTGTTCGTTTGTTTAATAGTGCGATGAATATGATATCACAATTTATAAAAGATATGGAATACATTGTCTAGTAAAAAATTGAATAAATAGTTAAGTGCCACTTTATTTTTTAGTTTGACTTATTGTCCACTCGATTATTTGCCGAATCAACCTGTGAGATTAAAGAAATAAATCACATAAAGCTGAAAGTTGGTAATTTTTTTTTACACAAAATTGAGTTTCAACCTCGAAAATTTATAAATCTTGGAAGTACTTTTTAAAGTTGAGGAATGATATGCAAGGTAAAAAGGAGCAGAGCTTCAGTGGTATCATTCGGTGTCGATCATCGATATACAAAGTGAATAATATTCTTTGAGTGGTCAATGTTAGAGATAAATAAGATATCTTTATGATGTTGAAGACTTCACATTAAAAAATAAGAATATATCTCCTAAAATCTATAAAATATATGAACTACTTCACTTGTTGTCAATTAATTTTGAGTTGGAACATCAAATTATAATAATTATCAGAATTCATTAAAACCAAATGAATATTGGATCTAATAAAAAATGAAATTGAAATGAATCTAGAATCAGCGAAGACAAAAACACGTTTCTTGGGAGCATGAAAATCTTAATTCATTTTCAATTAATTTTGAGTTAGAATTTTGTATTGTCTTATAAGTTTCAAATGGCATGCCACAACAGAGCAATGTGTACAATTCACTGTTCATACATACATACATACATATATATACACATACATACATATATATACATACATACATACATACATACATATACATACATACATACATATATACATACATACATACATATATACATACATACATATACATACATACATACATATATACATACATACATACATATATACATACATACATATATACATACATATATACATACATACATACATACATATATACATATATACATATATATTTTTTTAAGTTACTCATCATATGCAGTCTGACATGTCGACTAAATAATGCATGTGCGTGGTGACGTTCAATCTGAAGGGGTTCGACAATGTGAAGTGTACAAAAATTAAGCCTCCTCTTTGCTCAGCCAATTTCTGTTCCATTATCATCATCGCCGAATTATTATTGTTATTTTGTATTATAATTGGAAGTGGAAAATTTGAACGAATAATTTCTTAATTATTAAGTCAAACACTGATATCTAGTGAGTTTCTCTCAACCGGACATATTATCGTTAGGTGGTTGTTCCATGAAATGATTTTGATCCAAACACTCACAAACAAAAACGAAAAAGAAAAAAGAAAAAAAAAATTGATAATGTGTTATTTCAGTTCGGTTTTGAGCCAGTGAATTCTTGTACTCTTTTTCTGTTGAGGTTTAGAGTTACTGTCAAACTTTTTAATGGATCGAGGGGAGGAAATTTTATGGTTTTTAATTAGTAAACCAATGGAGTGCAACTATTGAAACTTTGATTGAAATTTTTTAAGAAAATATTGAATGTGAGCACAATTACGAAGACCCTACTTTTGTGAAACAGTTGACTCATGTTTGAATTGAATGTGATATTTGAATGAAAGATTGATTTGCATGAGTGTTTGCACAAAATCGTGTTTAATATAATTATTTTAAGGAGTAGTTGCACGAAAACTATAAATAAAGCATTTTGACATGGATAAGGTTGGATAATAATCTAATCCCTATTTGGACAACCCTCTAATAATTGGTGAGTTAGCTCTCCCATTCCAATTATATTAACTCCCTCCCTATTATAATAATTCATGTTATTATTCTTTTAATATCGACGGATGTTCAAGACAACTTATGCACGCTTCAACTTTTTTCCCAAGACATACCATCTTAGCCCTAAAACATTTGGGTACCAAGAAAATTTATAGAAAATTAATTGCCAACTTGGTCAAGAAAGCTTTGGAGAGCTAAAAGATGATTGATTCAATTCATGGTAGTCCCCTACTTTGAAAATAATTTTTTACTAATTTTCTTGACATCAAAATGTTGTAGGGCCATATGGTATACTCGTATCATTAGTGAAGGTGCGCAAGCTAGCATGGACAGTCACGAATATTAAAAAAAAAAAGAAAAAGAAAGAGAGAGGGTGACCACCATGGTTCCAACACATAATATTTTGTGTTTTAAGCCCTTCTACCCATCATGGTTAACCGCCAAATCATCTCATGAAATACAAAGGCTCCACATTCTTGTACTATTCTGTAACCAAATAAAAGAAAAGGGAAAACTAAAAGTACTATTAAAAACAAGAAGCTCAACGAACCACGAAACGCATTAGTTAATATCTGCATTCTCGGAGACATAAACTACACCTAAAATACATCAACAAGACTAAAGAAGGGCTTGAAAGGACCTGAGCAAGGACAATCCGCAATGGTTCCATTATGTCGAGGAAGTACCCGCCATGGAACTCACCTTCTTGAGGAGGCCTTCGATATCGCTCTCCAATTTGGCTCTCATGTCTGGGGAGAGATTGTCTCCAGATTTCTCCAGCATCGATGTCATCATCTGAAGATTCTTCCTAATAAACTCTATAGGTGGGGCCTCATCTGCTTGAGACCCTAATTCAGCAGACTTTGATGGGTTCAGGGTGCCCTCAGAAGCTGGATAGGCCAGTGCCGTGCAAGCCCTGTCCGAGTCGGATGCCCTCGGGGGAGCTGAGAGATGATAGAGCTGGTATTTTAAAAGAGTTGGGCCAAAAATGTTGTTCTTCTTTAAATTCTTGACAGCTACTCTTGCGTCGGCGCTTCGGAGGAAAACTAACTCGACAGTTGAATCTTTCAACTGTATCTCTGATTCCTTTAATGATCCAAACTGGCTAAACGTCGTAATAACTAACTCTCGGGGAGGTAAGGGAGCTTCTGAAGAGAAAGTCAAGAGAAGAAGAGATCCCAAACCTTCCCCATCAGTTTCAACTTTATTATAAATATATGGTCTGTCTGAAGGATTTGGATGGTTCAAACTAGCTTCACCTTTTTTCCTCCTCCTCCTCTTAGGTTTAGTCAACTGGGAATCTTTCCCCTGGCTAGGTTCAACCCCCAGTCCATTTAAATCTGGTATATCAGAAGATAAGACTACCTTCGGATGCACCGATGGTTGTTTCTCCTTCCTCTTTCGCCTTTTGACAACGGGCTTTTTCTGATCCTGGGTAATTGTCTGATCATTCAGTGACTGGTTAGGTGCACCTGCAAAATCCAAAATATTTTTCTCTGGAATCACACTATGTGGTTGTGGAGCTGCGACCTGTATATCAATGAAAAACGAACCAGGTTTATTGATGTTGTTCACATCTACGAATTCAGTAGACACCTTTGAATGATCCTTAGCAGCTCCAAGTTTCCTTCTTTTCTTTGGCTCAGACTTCTGTTGGGAAGCAGCCTGGCTCGCGGCCGGCTGATCTTCCACCAACAAGCCAGGTATTGAACCACTTCCATTTAAATCTGGTATCTCTGTTGTTGGTTTACTCTGGGTATGTGATCCGTCATTCTTTCGCTTCCTTCGCTTTGGTAAACCATTGGGTGAGAGGGACCCCGGACCAACCTCAGGCGACCCTTTGGTGACTGGGGTACTGGAAGAAAAGCTAATGTTCACATCTGACAATGCAGAGAGGGATTTAGTCTTAAATTTTCCCAAGCTTTCACTATGTTTTTTTGACTTAACATTGGAAGATGGGGTTCTTTTTTTCTGTGCATCTCCTGCAGGACATTGTTCAGCTTTTCCAGTCAAATCCACATCATCAGAGATTAGTTTGGATTTCATCTCTTCCATTTTCGTAATAGAACTTGCCTGATTTTTTCTTTTCTTGACCCCAGATTTAGCAGTAGGAGGGTTCTTAACCTCAGACACCTTTCCCCCAAGAAAAACAAAGTCGGCAGCCATTGCCTCGTTTTGACCAGCATTGACAGATTCATCATGAAACATCAGAATTCGAAATCTGGAGAAGAACTGAGCAACCGAATCGAAGTTGTTATTTTCATTTGGATAAAGACAATTCACAGCAGTAAAATGAAGCTCAGAGAGAAACTCAGCTGGTGATACATTCATCAACTCTTGATTATCAGCAACATCGCTACCACTATTCCAGTACCACCTATTCCAGAACTTGCCACTGCATTTAGATAGCAAAGGAGTAACCTCGCCCTCAGATATATTTTCATCCTCGCTTTCCCCAGAAATTTTTTGAGCCTTCATATCTACTGTTTCAGCTGGCATACCTTTCGGCCCCCAGTTTACGTATGGAAAAGACAAGTACTTACTCTTCTTCCGCTCTCTCGTCTCAGACCTCGTTTCAGACATCCCTTTGCTCCCTTCATCAAAATCTCCTACACCAGAATCCTTGCCTTCATATTCAAGACTTTCAAATTTGTCACTTCTTTTTCTCTTTATAGATCTTGATTCAATTCCTCCGTTATCAATTGCCTTTCTTCTGGAGCTCCTTTTACCTCCTTCTGTGCTTCCATCAAGTACCTTATTATGATCTCCATTCTTTCCTTCCACGTTTTCGTGTAGGATATCTGTTCCTATGGATAGTGTCTCTAATGGTGAGCCCTGTGTGCCACCTTCTACATTTTCATCATTTTTCACTGTAACACGAGCTTTGCTTTTTCTCACTGATCTGCCCACCACATTATCTTCAGCATTATGAGTTTCCACGAGTTGATGCAAAGGTAACTGCAGGTGCCCTTTTGAGCTTTGAAAAGCTGCTAATTGATTGTACATGATACTCAACTCTAGTGCTCCACATGGGGAAACAATCTGTGCAAGATCCTTAACACGTACTAGGAATGTTTTGGGTTCATACCCATCAACAGAATATTTAGCAACGAAACCAGACTTGCGTCTACAAAGAGAAGTTGCATCCTTTGATCCATCATCACCTTCTAATCCGCGGTTTCCTTCTGGAATACAGGAACATGTCATTTCAAACTTCACACACCTTCCAAACTCATCCACAGCTTGCTCTACAGCTCCAAGGAAGCTTCGAGACTTGCTTTCCCCAGACATCTGCTCAAAGTTTTTTGCAAAGGGTATCAACTGAGACGAAGAACACCATGTCATATGGCTGCTCCCAAAATAGCCAACTAATAGACTATCACTCCGGCTAGCTTCGTCACTTTCCGCCGCATTTGAGGGATATATCCTTCCTGGCCACCATGTCTGACTTTTGGTCTTGACCCATATCACATCACCAACCGAAAAATTATGCCCTTGACCATTTTCAATAACCTGCTTTTCATCTCCAGCTTCTTTCAACATTTCTTCCGCTCCTATTGAGTTGGAAAGTTCTAGTTCTTCTGAATGAACATTCGAGACGTCTACGTTATGCGATATGCCTACTCCAGAAACTTCAATGTTCTCCACTGTAGAACCACCATCTATTTCCATAGCGTTGCCTTTGTTCTGTTCATCCTCAGCCACACCATCATTACCACCGTCTTCTTCAGCATCACCACCATCCAATACTTCTCTACCCGAATCCCGTTCCTCATTCCTCAATTCAAAATTACTAATTTCAGCTTTGTTACTACCATTCGCAGCAACCGGATTCTCCTTCGCTAACTCACCGCTCAAATCAAGCAACCCAGAAATTTCCTCGCTAATCTCATTCGTAGGGCTTTGGACATTTAGGGTTTCTGGGGTGTTGGGATCTTCCATTCTAAACCTAAACACGTCTCCCCCAAATCATCAAAACCACAACATCACATCAACGAAGCTGACCAAGAACACCAAAAGAACAACAAAAACAAAAACAAAAACAAGAATCAAACCTCTAGCATTAACAACAGTAATAGAAAACGATCAAACAACCCTATAATCCAAAATCAAAGAATATCAACAAATAAAACGTTTATAGAACAAAACTAGCATCAAATTGACTGGAAAACGAAACAGAAAGTGTGAATCGAAGTGGAAGAATGAAAAGGGCGATTTGAAATCGGGATTCACAGAGATCAAACTCACCCAAGTTGAATGAAAACGAGGGATTCGAAGAGTGAGATGATTTGGGTAATAATTAGTAAAGAAAGTGAGAAGAAAAAGAGAGCATACCATATAAGAATAAATTTGCAGGCGCTGAAAAGATGAAGAAAAAGGCAGACCATTCCAAACACACATAAACAAGTAATTATTTTCGAACCACTTACCTTGTTCTTCGCTTTCAGCGGTGAGTACAAATCCATTGCTTTTCTTTCTTCCTTTTTTTCTAAATCAATTTTTTTTTTTTTTCCTTCATCTATTAAAAATTGGTTTCTTCATTTATCTCTATTATTTTTCCTCATCTAGTTTTATTTCTTCTATTTTTCAAAAGTTGTTTTTTTAAAGTATAAATAGGGATATAAAAGCCACAAATCTTATATACAATATACTATTTCTTTCCAATAAATAAAACTCTAATATCGATTTTAAATATTAAATTCATGACGATAATATTAACTAGATAATGTTATTTCTCAAAATCTAACTTTTCATAATTTTTTGTTTTTAAATCTTCAACCAACCATTGATCTTTTTTTTTTTTTCGGTGAAAACAATCAACGTTTAGATATTGCTATTGATAGTGACTTTTCATAATTGTTTTTAAAATGTTCATAGAGTAGAAATTTATTAAAATGTTGACAAAAACGACCATAAAACGATGTATTTGCATGAATTAAATCTAATAGAAAGACAATCAAAAGTTATTATTAATCATAAATTAGATTAAGAGTGATATTGCTTTTTTTTTTTGTGATATATTTTAAATTACCGATAAATTAAGGGCTTTTTATGAATTAGGTAATGTGGACATCTATTTCGGATGAAATATCGGTTTGAACTTAATGAAATTTTATATCATATTAAATAGTGTGGACATTCATCTCAAATTCAATTGATGATAAGAGAATTAGTTCACTTTTTTAATGTATTGTTATAAGATCTATATTCTTTATGACGTAGGATCCTAACATGTTTATGTATATATTTTTTTCTTGAATGGTTGGTTATAAAGAAAGAATGGTCTATATATATAAGAGATAAAATAATAGTTTAGCGACATCTTAATATATTAGCATCACCAAATTTATGATTCAAATCTCTACACCCCTAGTGGACTAAAAAAAGATGGAATTGTTTGGTGATAGAATACAGACACACCTACCAATGAAAAATTAATGATTTAAAAAAAAAAAATTCAAATATGGCTTGCAAGTTTGCAATATAATTAGAGCAATACTTAGGTAATGGTGAGTAAATATTTTGAAAATACTTATCCACCTTAGAATCACATATTTTTACTTTAAAAAAAAAAAAGCTTTGATTGATGGAAAGAAAAATGTTAAAGTGAAATAAAAAATGTAAAAAAGTAAAAATGTGTGGTTGTAAGGGTGAGTAAATATTTCCAAATACTTATTCACCATTACCTAAATAAGGCTCATATAATTATATACCTACGATATCAACTTCTAAGTGTTTTTCTTTCCAAAGAGCACGTGTAAATATTTTTAATATCAGAAATATAAATATTTGACTATTAAGATTCATTATGAATTCATACACTTTATATAGAAAGAGAAAGAGAGAGAACTCAGTCAAGTATAAATAGTTTAATGGATGAAGAATTAGGTGAAAGGTTTTTTTTTTTTTTTTTCATTTTTTTAATTCTACCAACATATTGGGAAATTAATAATTTTTCCCCCCCAAAGATTACTTGAAAATTTGCAATATTATTATATACATACGATATTAACGTGTAAATATTTTTCTTTTCAAAGAGCATGTGTAAATGTTTTTTTTTTTTTTTTTAAATCGCATGGGTAAATGTTTTTAATACCAGAGATATCAATGTTTGACTACAAGATTAGTTACTGAATTCATACACTTTTATATACAGAGAAAGAGAAAGAACTTTGTCAATGGTAAATAGTTTAATGGATGAATGCTGAGGTGAAAGTTTTTTTTTTTTTTTTTCTTTGAATTCTAACATATTGGAAAATTAATCTTTTTTTTTATTATTATTATAAACATTGCTTGCAAATTTGCAATATTATTATACACATGATATTAACATGTAAATGTTTTTCTTTCCGAAGAGCATGTGTAAATGTCAAAATTAGTTACTGAAATACAAAAATATAACAAATACATCAATAAATTATTAATATAAAATAATAATAATAATAATTATAAAAAAAAACATGAAATATTTTATTAATTTTAAACTTTTTATTGAAATTCCTAATATACATAATTTTTTTTTTATATATATATTCATCAACGTCGACGTTTATCTTGAAATTCCTAAAGCAAACATATGAGGTCCTAAACCTACGAATTTGATGAATACTTTTAAATATTCGCATTAAAAAGCTGAAGAATATTTCTAAAATTCTGATGAAACTGAGAGTGACAACTTGAAAATTGGAAAAAGACAGTCCTTCAGTGTGATGGTTCGTATCTGCAGACACAGTCATATATGTTTCCTTTGATTAATTTTTCTGCCAGCCTCTGATTTTTTACCATAGCAAGCTGCAAAAGTAAATATGTTTTCATTAAATTTTGAAGAAAAATATTCTTAAAAGTAATGCATTCCAGACCAGACTTCAATTATTCTAAAGTTTCCTTTTTTTTTTCTTGCAAGTTAAATTCTAGATGATGAGAAACAAAGCCAAGTGAACATCACCTTCAAAGCATCACATTTAAACTGGGCATTGAAGTTGGTATGAAGGGTCCTCCCCATTCCTTCCAAAATAACCTGCATCAAAACAAACTCTGATATCATTTTTACAACTGCGAGCGTTCACGGATCATACACTTAACCCTACAACATTTTGATGTCAATAAATCTGTAGGAAATTATTACCGAGATAGGTAACAAGTGATCACCATGAATTAAATTTATAACCTCTTGGATCCCTAAAATCCTTTTTTACCACTAAACCAACCTATGATGATTGATCCCAAATCCTTCTTGATAGTCAACAGAAAGTTTCAGTTGATTCTACTGGTTTAAAACAGAAGTAGTTTTATGTTATCCTCACTGTCCCCTAGGCTCGCGGGTGGTGACGTGTCCATCCCAGTCATTACCCCTATTTTTAATAGATTAGGTACTATAAGTTTTGAAATGGAAGAATATATATTACCAAATCAGCATCTTTAGCTGCAGCAGCCAGCTCTGAGCTGACCTGCCTTAGATCTATACATGGGCTACCACAGCCATTTTCAACAACCATCAAGGGAACAGAAGATGAACTCTCTTTAGAACCATCCGCAGAGTTAATCATGGCATCCACAATCAATCCCCCGGTTTCAGCAGCTCTACGTAGTATGTCACAGTGCTGCAAACAGAAGTTTGTTGGTTAAATCAATTGAACAGTATGGCCTTACTTGAACAGATGGGAAAAACTTAAAGCTGATAGGTGAAAGTAAATTTAATTATAAAAACCAACATCTCGTCACTCATGGGCTTAAAAAATTGAAAAATGACTAACAAGTAGAAAATAATATTAATCGACTTTACATGAGTTTAAACACATAACCTCCTGTTTTGATACCATATTGAATCATTTTAAATCACTAATTAACTCAAAAGCTTAAATTGATGAATAAATAACTATATTCACCAACATGCAGGTTTGAACAACTGTGTTCTTGAGTTCTAAATTAACTGACCCGCAATCTGAGATTTAACCCAGATATAGAATTTTCCCCCATTAAATTGAAAGATTTCTTTTAATCCCTCTTTGGGGTATTTCAGAGTCTATAAGGCTTGATGACACACTGACACAACAGAGAAAACCTAGGAGTAAGAAGCTATAGCATGAAAAGTTGGAAGAAAATTGAGAATGGACAGGGTAATTAAATACGCATACAATTGTTCAGCAACATACAGGTTGAACATGCTGAATTCTAAGTTCTGATGCACATGAAAGAAAAGTACCTTGGCAGCCTCGGCTACAATATCAGGAAGCTCCATTGCTGTAACGTCATTGATGGCAGGAAGAGAGTTTGCAACTAAAACAACCTAGAATAAATACTCCAGATCACTACAGAGGTGTACTTAATTTGACAATTAGTATGGAAAACAAATTGTTTCAAGAAAGAGACTAGACATATATTCTCAAGAGCCATAAAAAATTTTCCTCAGAAAAGACAGCAAATAGTATTCAACTTAAGTAGGACTCCTCCAACCTACAGAACTAAATTGTCATTCAGCGTCCCAACCAAGTACACTTACTTCGGTTCCACGTCGGAGGAGTTCCCTCGCCAGGGGAAGCATCCCTAGAACAACATCAGCGCCTGAGTTGTCGACAAAGAGAAGAGCTCTTTTATGTGGAAGGGGTTTCTTATCCCCAGTTCCTAACATTCTCTCTCTGAAGGTATCAAAATCATCAACCTAAATCACGAGAAGAATAATAATTAGAAAAAGCAGTTGAATCAGTTCTGATATGAAGATTTGTCAGTTAATGAAAGTTTTTTTTTTGGATAAGAATCAGTTAATGAAAGTTGAGGTTATTCACTACATGAACTCCTAAAGTTAAGTTTGATTACCCGCCATGGCCTCTGCATCTTATTGCGACTCATTCTGTAAATCTCAATTATTGTTCCCTTGTGATAGAGAGCAACACAGGCACGAGAGCCCCAATCAAATATGTTTGCAGCAAGAACACCTTCAATTAGGGTCAGCAGTCTTGTTTCCTGCAAATTAACAAGCAAAAAAAAATTTCAATGTCATCGAATTCCCTGGGCTAAGTGCTAAGTTAGATGACCAAAAAGTTGTTCAGCAAGAAAAATGTAAAAGTAAAACTGCATTGTAAACCATAAAGCAGATATATTAGATATGTTATAATATTTAAGATGTTGAATGATAATATTTAAGATGTAAATGGTAGCAGTGTAAAGACTTAATAGATACCTCATTCATACTATCAAGTTCCAACAGCAGGTCAGGTAAAACAGCAAGTGAGGCCTCGTTCTCCCTGTTTAACCGAGAAAAGACGGTGCGTGAAGAAGGGGGGAGGGGGAAGGGAATCAAGACTCCAAACTGCTTTCTTTTTTTCTTTTTTTTTTTGAAATCGGGAAATCTAAGCTTTGCTCCACCATAGCCGGGAGCTTTCAATAATGATATCATTAAATCACTTTTAAATGATTTTAGGAAGTACAAGATTCACCTCTCTTTCTTTCTCTCTTCTTTTTTTTTTTTTTTTTGCGTGTGTGTGTTGGGGGTGGGGTAGAAAGCAGGAAGAATGGAAAATAGCTGTGTAGAGAAATACACTTACCTCTGTTTTATGCTTCTATAGGCATCAAAAAATTGGAACTCCCTCAAACACTCTTCCCTCAGTTCTAATAGATTAGCCAAACCCAACTTTCCATAAGCTGTAGGTTCCTCCATCAACCTATTTAGAGTTAGAATTTAGTTGGATAGAAAATTTTGAAGGAAGAACGAGACTAAAACATAAAAGTAAGAGGTGTACAGAATTAAGTTCAATAATGTGGGGATTATTGAAAATTTCACCTTTAGGATAAAAATTCAATTCAGGTTGGCAACGCCTAAAGCTTGATGATGTAAGCTTTTTAAGTCAATGATATTTACTCACTATTAATAACTATTTAATGTAATAGTTTTTGCAGTTGACTGGTTTAGATGGCTACCAAGTCAACCTTGTAAAACACTTCAAATATCTTTTATTTTAAAGATATATCATGAGAAAGTTTCCCATTCTCCTAGGTTGGATTGATCATTATGATATCACAAGTCACAGTAGTCATTTGAACCTGACCAGACGACAGTAATAGGTAAGTTGCAATGGTGACAGACAGGTAGAGCCATCCAATAACCAAGAGTGAATTTTTACTATGAAAAGTAGCCGAGCATTTACCGTCAGTAAAAAGCCTATAAGAAGAATTGCAACATGGTATGGTTCTAAAAATCCCTTCAATTAATAAAGACAGCAAGATTGGGCTGAGGATTATGGATTGACCCATGAGATTGAGCAACAACTTGATGAAGCTCATGCAAAATTTATAGAAAGAGAAACAATACTCGGGGCTTGGGAATGGTAAGAACGATGGGAGAAAAGTAATAAAAGTTCTCGCATCATCTAAAACCGACCATGTTACAATCACCATGCTATCATCTATCTAACTGATGTAGTCATTTTTTAACAACATAATTAACATTACAACGATACTAGAGATGAATTTGAACCTTCTTTCCAAACAATGGGCCATTCTAAAATTACAAGCCAAAATGAGAATTTTATCAAATTCAGCAGACGGAAATTAAATATTTTCCAAAATAGAATGAGGCATTAAGTTTGAACTTTTATGTTTTGAAACCCCATACAATCCATTATCAGGAAAATAAAACCATGCATCATGTACATCAATCTTAAGTTAATGGATTTACCTCCTCAAGTGAGCAGAAAATGCCCGAGCAAATGCATCACCCCTTCTCTTGGCATCATCGGTTCCACCTTCGCTTGCAACAGCCTTACATATTTCCAATACAAAAAATCCCAATCAATAAGAAAAAAAATTAAGAGACGTTAAAACAAATCTGTAATTAATAACAAATATCACTCATAAAAAACCCGGAAAAAGGTGAATAGATGGACTGTTTCCTATGATAATAGAAGATCGCAACATCTAAAAGAGGGTATTTTCTTATTTGGTCAAAAATGAAAATTATTATGAAATAACTAAGAAGGTCCTTATTATTTTGTACGAAATGGGTTATATATTTGTTAAGGATCCCACATCGGAAAGAATGAAGACCTCATAAGTCATAACAATATATAAGAGATATGGGTTACTTCACTCATTGTCAATTGGTTTTGAAGTGGAAACCCATATTATCTAATAATATTGATTACAAGGAACTGTGTGCGTGTGTGAGAGAGAGAGAGAGAGCACTTAAGACTCAGTGTTAGCCCTTGCCTTATCAACAAGATCTGGTAAATGCTCAGAAAGCACGGTGAACCAGTACCTGTAGATGGATAAATATGAGACAGTTTCTAGTATGCACTCTAAACAAATGTCCAAATAAAATATCATTGGCCCATATACATTCTTAGGAATATTGAAATGAGCTTTATACTTACTCCAGCTCACTGTGATTAGAGAGATCAATAGTGTTAGGTTCATATCTGCAAAATACAAAAGTATAAGAAAACTACAAGAATATATAATATAATCAAAAAGAGCAATTTTTAACTGAGCACTTCATGCAATTTCTTCATTCAATCAGAGTAAGTAAATGAATTTGGAAAAATTAGGCTACCGCCTTCTTTGAAGTGGTTTCTCTTAACGTAGCTAATTCAGCAAAATCATTAAACCAAAAATATTCTACACACCTATTGCATTGCATGAGAGTTTTAACTTGTAGAAGGAAGTGACAAATTTTGTAGTAGATAGAACCTATTATAAGTATGAAAGATAATTAAAAAAAAAAAAAAAAAACCAATAGAGAGGGAGAGAATAGAGAACATGAAATAGCTTTAGAAGAATCTGACTGGAGAAGAATATGTATAACATACGTTTTTGGATCAGCCAACAGAGGGAACACCTCCAAAGTGGGTACTAGGTGGAGAACGCCGACATTTAGGGCACTTGCATCAGATCGCAGGGTTTCTCCTTTGGATAAAGGGACTTCAAAGCCTCCAAGTCCTGTTGTACCAGGGGGAGCAATAGGGACAGGTGCAGTTATTTCAGTTCCCTTCTGCAAAAATTTCTCCATCCAAGAAATCTGTATTTTTTGTAAATGCCAAATTATGGTAAGCCCATAAAATCTAGTTCCACTATAAAAGATAGATTCCCAAACCTACCATGGCCTCTTGCCTTAAGTCTCAGTAGGAACACATAAGAAGAAACGATAGGATATATTTTGCATTACATAACAGATGTACTTGAATCTAGAAAAAGAACATACAGGCCTACCAGTATATAGGTAAGGGTACCCAATCATTCATCATATTAATAATGGAATTATGGTTTTCACAAACCGACCAGAAAGGTCTGCATGGTTTATATAGAAATATTTTTATTAGAAACTGTAAGAAGCAAAGATTTTATGCGGAATTCACTCGAATACACCACGTTGGTCAGTGAACTTGAAGTTGCTCTTTATGCCAAAAAGGTTCTTTTGGTCAATAAAATAAAATTCCAAAGCTTTAGCTTTAAACACAGGCCACTAATGGTGCTATTTTGGATTTTTGTAAGAGAATATTCTCTTGACATTATGACTGGTTAGAGGTTTCTCCTTTTAAAGATAATTACCCCGTCTTTTTAAGGTGGCACTCTCCTTGGTGGTTGTGGTGGTATTTCAGACTTAAGGAATGTTTCTTGTCAATCATGGAAAATTACATATAGAAAACACTTGAAGGACGAGGAACTCATTGATGATTGAACTAATTTCTCTTATAGAAGATTTGGCAAATATGAAATTCATAGAGCATGGTAATTCAAGTAGGCAGTCCATTAATAATATGAAAGAGTTACATAGTGCCCATTTTATTTATAACCGGGAATGAAAGATACATCAAGGTAAAACAGATAGATGAGGATAACTATGATGACGACAAAGGGAACAACATAAGAGGCACAAAACTAGTCATCCAAGTTACAATAAAGACTGAGGCCCATAAAACAATCTCTAAAGCTAGCCCATACAAGGGAAGCAGAGATGCTAGAAAAGGACGACGATTCTTCTCAAAGATTTTTGAGTTCCAAGCTATAGTGTTAGGATTATAGTTGCCAAGGTAACAAATGCAAGGGGATTCGAAATGGAGCACATTTTGTGCGGATGTGTGCCTTTCCAAAACCATAGGGTAAATAGTAGCTCAAGAATATTGGATCGATCATTATCTGAAAACATCCAAAAAGACCACCTCCAAAACTAAATTTGTATGCTTCCAACAACAGTGATAAGTAGACAAAGAGAGATAACTATTTCGATAGTTCAACTCACCAGTGTCCAAAACCTTAGTGAATTCAAGGAGATAACTCATTTGAGGGTACTCGATCCCAATTCCAAGTTAAGGCAGATTCTGTACTGTATTGGACGGAGGTGAAAGTCGGGAGAGAGTCTATTTCATTGTAATATTATATTTTTGGACTTACATTGAATTCATTTTCTACTTTTTACTAATCAACGAAGAGTGCTTTTTTAGTCCCACAAAATATATACGTAGATGACAAGAATTATTGATTGATCCAAATCTGATTTAGATAAAAGCAAGCCAACATATAAACCCAAACGGTAAGTCATGATGCTAGAAACCAATTGTTTGGTTAATAGTGTTATCAGTACATCCAACCCCCATGATCGTACATACCTAAGATTTTAAATATCTTCCAGAATCTTTTCTATTAAACATTAGATTCAGATGATAATTCTCAACCGAGCTCTGTAATCATAGAAAGGTTAGAAAAGTTTGAGCTATGAAAATAAGAAATAGATAACAACACTCAAATGAACTTTACAATTACCTAAGCTTGATGACAGAAGAAGACACTCGCATAATCTAACACAATATCAAAGTGAACTTTAAATTGAAGATTTTCCAGTGCCAACTGTGCTTACCTTCTCATTCAAATCACCAAGTGGAGGCCCATGAACCTTCCCTCCTATATATGGTGCACCCATAGGAAACCTTTCAACTAAATGATGGGCCAATAGATCATCGAGACCATGCTTTTCATAGCTCATGAATGCACCTAAGGCTCCTAAAAACCCTTCATGACGTAAAAACATTGCTTGTGCTTCTCCTTTTGACCTAAACATAATGTACGGTACAATACTCTGTCTTAAAAGTAAAAGGTAAAAAAATGTAATTAAAAATGATAATGAGAAACAGAAAAACTGTCAACACCGATTACCAAAATTGAACCGCAAAGGAAATTGTATCCATGGTATATGCATGTCCCCTTATAAAGAATCCTCCAAAAAAAATTCTCTTAAGTCCAAACCGTAGAGCATTCAAGTAAGATATCTACCAATAAAAATTCAAATTAGAGCTCGTAGTAGGAAGTGCTATTTATACTGCTTATCTAACAAGTTATTCCAATAGATGACATCAAATGGCTAATTTAGAGAAAATGTGACCTCCAACAATCAATTCAATTAAGATCATTCAACCTTGTAGAGAGGACAGATCTAAGGAATTTGAAGTATTTTTCCATTGCAGCACTGACCTGTCCAATATTATATGAGATCATACGCAAGAGAGACAATGAGATATCTTCTGGTCTGTAGTCCTTAAGCTCCTTGTTCTCTGAGATGGTCTTGCCAAAACTAGATGCAATTGTCGACGCAGAAAGACCAATCTAGAACAGTGTATGAGAAAAAAAATAAATAAGAGATCCTTTGAATTGTTACCATAAAGAGAAATCATCCCTCGATAATTAACATATTATGGGAGAGACATGGGAAAATAATATAAAAAATAAACGAAAGAACCACAATCCGTAAATTTTAAGGACCTTGTTGAAGCAATGACACAAATTTGGAAAGAAGCACAAAAACACAAGGAATTTGAATTTATTTAACGCACCTTAGAGTAATCCATGCCACCATATATGTCCCCAACAAGCATGTCAATTGTGCTATTATCCCCCTTTTGACTAAGCTCTAACAACTCATCAAAACTGGAGCAGGAAAAATAAATGTCAACTTGCAAATATTGAGAGAGAAGACATGCTCAATTATCACAGCATAATTACCTATTACATTTTGTTAACAGCCTTCCTAAGCCCCAGTAAGTACCCCCTCCAACATTTGTCCCACTAACCCTCTGAAATTTCCCATCACCATCAACCTTAAAAATGTAAAAGCACATAATAGCAAGCTTTAGTCATTCTTAAGATGAAGAGCAAGGAAATGAAATGAGGGGAAAAAAAGAGTAGAGATTTATAGCATACCTTTATCATGCTGACGCCCGATCCAATGTTCACAAGCAGATAAGGAAACATTTCGTTATGGTCAAGTTGCACAAACTCTTTTTTACCCTCCATATGAGTGAAAGCTTCATGACGTATTGCCTACTAAAACATTGTTAATATTAGTAATCTTTGGTGTACTATTAATCTGAGAACGGGATGAGTAACAATGCACCATAAAAAGATATATGACTTAAGATAAACTATATAGAATTTAGCAACTTCTGTAAGCAACAATTAATGGCTCAAAATCTACTAAAGATGAGATAATCATGTGATTAGACAGCAATAGATTCATAATTTGACCATCAAAAGACACCCCTCGACTATTCTCACGTGAGTGTCCGGGCCAACTTACATGCACCGTAACTATTCTCATGTGAGTGTACAGGCCAGTTTATATGCACCTAGACTATTCTCACGAGACAAACCTTAACCTTACAACATTTGGTAGACATAGAAATCCGTAGAAAATTAATTCGTATATAGGTAGTCAACATAGATTGAACCTATAACCTTAGTTCCTTAAGGCCGTCTTGACCAGTTGGTCAACTCATGATAGTTCAATTTTTACACCTACAATTATTCTTTGCGTTTAACAACTCAACTTCTTCAAAGAGGATACTAGGCATTCACGTGTGACTACTATTCCATACGTGAACTACATATGAATCATTAGCATGCCATCAACAATGAAATGCCAAAGGTAATAATATACATGATAGCAATTCAACATGTAACAAAGTAAATCTTTAATTAAAGGATTCAATTAAAGAGTATGATGACATGATGTAATCAATAGATTTATGGGCACAAAGGTGCGATCAAAACCATGAAATTCAAAGCTTTCAGGTAATAAAAAACACAGGTATGCAGTAAAAGAAGAGAACCGATGAAAATGCAAGCATAATTTAACTTCTTTTTTACTATGATGAAAATAAATAAGTACACCAAAAAAAACTTTATAATAGCAAAAAAATAAATAAAAAATAGTGGTTGAAATTCACCTTAAGGAGAAAATTTGCTCCAGCGACAAGACAATCCATTTCATCTTCTTTATCAAGACTAACTCCAAGTCTTTCTTTAAAAAGGTTTGCAAACTTGTACGCCCCCCCACCTGTAGCCTTCTTGCAGCAATTGTTACAAGGTAAGAAGTATTATTTAAATAAATGGTGAATCACACTAATTGTGAAGCACACCCTTTCCCGCCTCTGACTCACTTGTGACTTGTTTTCTTTGGTTCGTCAAGATAAATGAAAACATAAAAACCGAGAACATAAAAAGACAAAGAAAAAAAAACACACACACACAAGGCACAGGCACAAAAAGGATGCAAAAGGGTAGACGCCCGGGAGAAGGAGTGAATAAACCCAATGTGCAAAATTTCTCCATTTGACGATTTAAAAGCAAGCCGATACACGCAAAGAAGTCTTAAGAAAGAATATCAATAGCTGAAAGTAAAAGTTATTACTGTAGAATTGTAGTTCTAAGTAACATCATTCACAGAAGAGTAGAAAAGGAATGTAAAATATAAATCAACTCAGATGAAAAAAAAAAAAATTAATAAGTTTTGGGCTTTTTTCTCAAACATAACAGATCTGATATGAAGTGATATGCAGCCATAAAGAGAATATACCTTAATGATGGCATTTTCATTGGCTGGGCCATCTGAATGCCAATGAGGTAAATCTTTTCCAGCTGAAAATGTTCGGGCATAGCCAGAGACCAAGAAACTCAGATTTCTTAAATTATGAATGAACTAAAAGTATGACAACAATATGCATACCACCACGATGTAACTGTTTGGAATGAATGAAGTCTAAACACTCGTTAATCTTGCATGTTTCAAACTTCACAAAATGAAGCCTCCCTCCAAGAACTGGATAACTTCTTCTATTACCATTTGAAAACCCCAGCCTCTGCTTCATGCTCCTCTTCTTCTTATCATCAACCGATTGATCTTCATGCCTTGAAAAGTATACCAATTTGATGAGAGATCCTGCAAATTACAAATCCGTGCTATCATTAACTCATTAAAGAAACCGAAACTGTAAGGGCATCTTGTACAACCTAGTAACCATGAGGTTACAGATTCAAATCCCTCTTCCCCCAAATTGTTGTATCAAAATAAAATTAAAAAATTAAAAAAAAAAACCGAAACTGTAAAAAGTTGTCCTGTATCAACCATAACTGAATGTCTATATACCATCTTATCTTAACCACTTCACAATTGATAAAGTACAAGTCAAGATTCAATGATGAATAGTAAAAAAAAAAACAGTTATATCAGGAAGTCATTTAACTGGCCCATCACTCTACAGGCCGATCCTCAGCTCTTACTATCATCTGTCTTGCTTGGGCACCCATTCAAGAAGAAGAAGAAATTATTATGGGAGCATTTTATCATGGCTTTTTGTTGGAACTCGTGGTTGGTGAGAGACAGGAGGATTTTTCAAGACAAATGTTTATCTTTTGACTATTTTTTGGACACCATTACTTTTCATGTCATATCTTGGTGTAAACTTAATCCTCTATTTAATTCTTATACTATTGAAACACTACTTAATTATTGGAGATCGCTTGTTTGATCTCTAATAACATATATAGACCTATATTGTAATTTCAAGCATCAATGAAATTGTTTCTTATCCAAAAAATCAGTTACGTCATGGCATGCTCAATTATCTCTTAACCTCGTGTAATATATGTCAACAATTAGATAATAACTGAAGGAGAGAAATGAGCAGCCAAAAAAGGGAATAACCCTTTTAAATCAAAAGGAAAACGAGTAATTTGCTCATTATCTGATTGTGAGTCGCTCCATACTATACTATTCCTTTCAATCCTTCAACTGTTTGCAATCAGATTCCCGTTAAACATTCCACAATAATTATTTATCAAATAAAAAATGTGAATAGGTTCATTGATTTCTCACTATTTATAACTCTTCAGCAATCATTTTCCATGTATTTGTTATCTTACAGATTCGCAAGAAGAATTTCAAACAATAAAAGATGTTTAAAAAAGTAAGCATGACTTACAGAAAGGAAAAACAAAAAGGGTATACATTACACATTACACATTACCCACAACACGAAAAACAAATCCAAGCACGCATATGAAAATCTGTCCAGCTAAAATCATCTTTCATCATAGTAGCACATGGTTACATGCCTCATTAAAATGTGGGGCACACTGAAGTTTTTTTTTTTTTTTTATAACCAATTTCACCTCTCCTTCACACCCATCAGAAAGATCCCTCACCAGAAACTCATAACAAGAATCAACCAAAAGTAAAATTTTAAGAACAAAAAATGAGCCAACAAGACTAACAATACAATACAACTCCATAAGTGAATACCCATGAACCATAAGGTGATGGAATCGAATCCCCCACCCCAATTGTTGTCGAATTCAAAAACAAAAACAAAAAAGAAGAAAAGAATAAACAAAAAGATAGAATGAAATAATAATCCAAATAACACGAATACACAAGGAATATACCGCCGATGTCGAGAGCCAAATGAGACAAATCATCAGACTGATTAGGCAAAAGAATTGTAGGGTCTCTCTCCTCAAAATTGCCCTCAATTGCAGCTTTACTAAGATCAAGCTGCGGCCGAGAACCTGACCTGTGAATGGAATTCCCAGTAACCGGAGCCATGTCCCTGTCGCCACCCTCTTTATCACAAATTTGAGGATGTAGGGTTTTTTCCTCAGGACCAGCCATTAATAACCAAACCCTTCACCACCCAGCTGCCTAACCCACAACTGGACTTTTACTTTGAACACCACTTGTCCAACACCTACAAACCAACCAACTAACAATTACAGATACTTGTCGTTAGAAATAAGAAACGAAATGCATTTATGACGATCCATTTTCATCGTTATTACATAAGGAGAAGAAAAAAACAAACCTCAATTCAAACCCTGAAAGTTGAATTCGTGCTTTCAATCATGTAAGGCCCACTTTGAAAAGTAACTTGCCGTTTACTCTTTGACGCAGCCAATTGAAGACCGGTTCGATTCTTTGACTAAAACGGATTGGGTCGGGAAAAAAGAGTCCGGTGAGCAACCAAAAGTAATCGGAAGCAATATGGATCCGAATTTGGGCTAACGTCCGGCCGAGGAAGCTTCCGCCGACGGTGGGTTAGAAAGAACGGGAGTAGTATGGAATTGGGATTCCGATCAACCGACTGCCGGATCGGCGATTTGCAGTGAGTGGTTCGAGGAATTCAATCAGAAGTAGTGGTGAATATGATTTTAGGTGCTGTCGATGATCGGCGGTGAACGGTGCCGGAGATCTGACAGCCGGCGAACAGCTTGTTTTCACTGTGTGCCTTTCTCCAAGAGGCGCGCAATAGATGCAGTACTTTTCTTTTCGTTTATATTTGGAAAATTCACTTTTGGATCACATATAATCATTATAACATTTTTTTTTTTAATATCTTGTTTAAAGTACATTCTGATTTCATTTTTTAAAATTTTCATCTTACTTTTTTTTTACTGAATCAATTGAATTTATAAAGTGTACATATTTTAGACATTTTATAACACTCATCCATTTTTCTCTATACATGAAATATATTTAAAAAAGTGTGGGTGTTTTTTTTTTGAGAAACGGTGTTTTTGGTTTTTTTTTGCTATACATATAAAATCCTTTTTTTTAAATTAAAGAAAGTAGTTTAGTTAATTGTACTTTGTAAACCATATACCTGTAGAAACTATCATAGAAGGACTAACCTTGAAAAAATAAGAATTTTGTGAAACTACCTCTTTGATCTTGTGACTAGTTTTAATTTGATCCTTTAATTTCAAAATTGAACATAGACTAAAATGAATATTAAAGTAATTATATATTTTAATATATTGATAAAGTGATTTTTTTTTTTTTTAAAGAAAATAAATAGAAAAATATAAAAAGACTAAAATGAAACTTATTAAAGTATTATGAGTAAAATGGTTTAATTTTGGTATTTTTCCTAATAATTATTAAGTTGTTTTTCCTTGGCTAGTAATCATGATAATATAAAAACAATAATAATAATAAAATAAGGTGTTAATGAGATTTTAAATTTGTTCTCTACCTACACCATATACCGTGGAGTGAGAATGAAATAAAGCATCAAAACTTTTAAAACCGACTCTTCTATTGATGTCTTAGCAAGTTCACTGACCAAGTTTTTCTAAAAAGATTTAATATTTAATATATGATTGTCTAAACCCGGTGATGCACATTTCAACTATTAACATAAACCATACCACTTAACAATATAACATTTAAATGTCGATAAAACTCATAAAAAATTAACAAAACCACCATGAATCATTTCATAAAACCTCGAGTTAGACAACTTTTACTTGAGTAAAATTTTTCCCAAGTATTAATTGAGGATTGCTTGAATAGTATAAACAATATAGGCTCACATTTTTCACAAATTAGTGACAAAAAACCAACAAATAGAATGTGTCTAACATCTATAAGCCTGATGATTTAAATCATTCCAATCCAACTACTATTATGCTTAAAAAAACACAGATGAATGGCCAAAGTCCATACTTTGCAACCATATTATTGTGCCAAAGCATTCCAACTCCTCCTTTGGGGCATGTATGCCAAATAGCTTTATTCAAATCAAGCTTAAAATCAAACCCTTTTTTCTTTTCTTGCAAACTCACTAATCACTAATGAACTCATTTGCTAATGATCATGAGAAGCATACAAAACTTATCTCCACCACAAAAACAATCTGATTTTCCACTAAAGTACAAGGAAGAACCTTCTAAACGATTGGACAAAACTTAAGCTGTAATCTTATAAACACATATATCAGTCCATACATTAGAGGCACTATTAGAGAAGCAGGTTTTACAAACTTTGACATTCACAAATCATAACAACTTCTGAGCCATAACCATACTAAATCGTTCAAGTAAAACATGTAACACCTGACCTACCCAGCACCCAGATTACTAGACATGTCAAATAAAAAACAAAACAGTCAAAATACAGACTTTGAATATAATCAACAGAAACATTACTTACCCGATCAAAAGATCACCTCATTTTGCAAATCTTCTTTTAACCATTATCGGCTTTATGAAAATAGAAACAAATCCGTAAGTTGATAATTTACAATCATCAAAGAGTGCCTACCAATGGACGTTCAAACATGGCCTTCAAGAACTAGTAATCAAGTGGACAAAGGTGATAATTAAGATCGACACCCGATATTAAAAACTGGACAGCGAATCCGCACCTTGGACAGCAGATATCTGACTATGACAGTTTTACATCATTTACGATCATTAGCTAGCTAAGCACTCGAAGCCTTCTCCATGGGGGGAGATTCAGCATCGCCCACCGCTTTAGCACGCTTTGATTCGTAATCTTTAACAGCAGCCTTGATAGCATCTTCAGCAAGCATACTGCAGTGCAACTTAACAGGCGGTAGAGAGAGATGTTTTGCAATTTCCCTGCAGCATCAGTGTACACTCACGTTATTTTAAAGTCAAAACCATGAAGCCTAATAGACAAACGGAGTTATGCAAATATCAAATTGGGTATTCACAAATTCACCAATAATCAATGATGCCGGTGCATTGACAGAAGGGAGGTGGCTGCTTAAAACTAGTTGATAGTTAATCTTTATTTTTATTTAGTTATTGTTTTTTAAAAAGGGTCTCAGGAGCATCTGAAGCTGTTAGCTCGTTCTGGTTTACCATTGCATAACTGCCGCAGTTAACAGGAAACAAAGTTCAAAAGTTAAAGAAACAGTACAATTTTGAATAATGGAACCTAAGTAAAGCAAAATACCAACGCAAGTACATGGACCATTTGGGTCCAGGCCTTAAGGATGGCGTGGGTACTGCTGGGGGTAGGGGAGCTAAGCTTAAACTTCTCGGTTATAAAAAAAAGTAAATAGATGATAGACCATTCAGTGCACAAGGAAAAAAAAAATCTTAATAGTTAGTTGCTTGACCTACAGAAATAACTTCAAATTTCAGATGTCATAAGCCGAAAGTGTGAAACTCCAAAATTTTAAGATGTTCAGCAGTGGACATCCCTAAACAACCGTACATATATGAACTTAAACCTACAGGTCATATCCATTATGCATAGATGATGCTTGCAGAGAACATTCATTGAAATGACTGGGGAGAATGCCTACATGTACTTTTACAAGAAAGGAAATAAATGCACTAATTAAGAGCTAAGAGGTCAAATCAGTGTAAGAGAAGAATTGGAAGCCTACCCAAGAACGCATAAAAACATAGTGATAAAGATGAGAAAGAGAAATATTGCATGCTACTTCTACAAATGAGAAGAAAATACATACAAAAAGGTACGGAGAAAGAACTAGCAGACAAATTGCATACGGCACACAATCTTACAAATGAAGTGCCAATTTCAATGCTAAAAAAATATTGATCCAGTTAGGGGACTAACAAAAAGAGAAGGATACAATACAAGGTAAAAACAGATGATAGAACTAATAGACATACATCAAATGAGCAATACAAAGAAAATACGTTGAACAATAATGAGAAAAAAAAATCATGATGAATGTGACTAACGAATTTTTAATAGTCAAGGCTTCTTCCATTGGCTTCCCTTTCACCATTTCTGTAGCTGCAAGTACAAAATCCACATATTAATAAGAGTCTTTCTATACATTAGACATAATGTGACCAAAAAAAACATATTTCACAACCGATACAAAAAGAATAAGATATAACCCCTCAAAACTTTTTCACAGGACATAAATACAATGTACTGAACTCGGTAAGAGCACCAAAATCAACCCACTCAAGCTCATACAACGGAAAAATTCAAAAGCTTAATTTACTTACTCCTAATGGTTAGTCCTTGTGAAGTCAGGAGACAGAGAGACCGAGAAAGTTAAATTTTAGTTCCTATGGTTCAAAAACCTAGGAATTTAGCTTTTACGTTTAGATAAAACTTAAAAAACAGTCCTCTTTGTTTCTAATTGTCAACTTTTTTTTATATCCGTGATTGTCTAGACCAGCTTGCGCGCAGCTCAATTAATGCCATGGAACATACTGTTTGACCCTACAACATTTGGATGTCGGGAAACCCTTAACTTTCAACTAATTAAATACTTGAAAGTTAGTTAATTCATGTGTATTATGTCTGAATGATAAAATTATGGGTTAAACTACTAATTTAACAAAACAAAAACAAAAATCACATCATTTATAATTTATGTATAAATATACTTAACTCACCAGCTGTTACAAATGGACTATATTTTAGGTTTTGTAAAATCATAAGGACAAAATTCTAGTTATTAAAATTATAGGGACTAAATTCTTTTTGAAACCATGAGACAACTCTAAATTTCTTCGAACGGTACTAAACTTATAATTTACCCATAAAAAAATATTACTGGTTGCCTTCCAGAAATCATAACGAAATAGCCGAATAATCAACAAACAGAATTGCGCTCGAATTCTCTACGAACAAAAACAAAATCAAAGTGAAGAGAAGAAAAACGAACCCAACGACGAGGAAGCAATAGCAGAACCGCAGCCGAACGTCTTGAAGCAAGCATCAACAACCTTGCCAGTCTTCTCATCAACCTTGATCTGAAGCTTCATAACATCGCCACAGGCGGGCGCGCCGACGAGGCCTGTGCCGACAGTGGGATCGTTCTTATCAAACGACCCAACGTTTCTAGGGTTATTGTAGTGATCAATAACCCTCTCGTGGTAAAATCGCGGTAAGATTTGAGCGGCCGGCGACGGCGAATCCCTAGCCGCAATCCCTAAAAGCCTCTTCGAACTGAACCTCAACATATTTCGCCGCTTTCGTTCTCTCCGTGAGATCGGAAGACTGGTTGTTTAATCGTTTTTTCTTATCTGCGCGATATCAGAAATAAGAAATTTGGGTTTTATTTACCCTTTTGCGATTATGGCGGTGATCAGTTGCCCGGTAAACACGTGGACGGTTTAGATGAATTGAAACTTTTTTTTTTTTTTTTAAGAGATGAATTGGAATTTTAAGCTCTTTTGCGATATCACCGAATATTTTCACGACTATTTTTAATCCTCTCATTATAATTATTTTTTCTTCCAATTTATTATGTTACCCAAATCCATAAAATAATTATAGTACATTTGAACGAAGTTAAAGTTTAATTTGTAAGGTTTCAAAAAAATTATAATTTAGTCTACATAATTTTAATAATTATAATTTAATTTTTATGTTAGGATAAAATCTAAAGATTAATCATTTTGATTCGTAATCCCTGATAATTATATGCGTACAAATATGCTATTCATGCATAAATTATGTGATTTTTTTGTTCAATAAGTCATTTAATTCACTATGTCATAATTAATACATGAATAACTAACTTTCATGCACTTAATTTGCTAACGATTATATATGATAATGACTGTTTTTTAGGTTTTATCGAACCATAAAAATTAAATTATAGTTTTTAAAATCATAAAGATTAAATTATAACTTTTTTCAAATCATAAAAATTAAATTATAGTTTTCTAACTTTCATCAAATTATAGGCGCTAAACTTATAATTTACTCAAATAAATACAAGTACGATCATTTTCAAAACAACTAGCAAATGTAATTATTGTTATTAATATGCATATTCTTTTATAATATTATTATTAATAGATATTTTTAATACAGTAGGTTACTATTTAATATAATATTAAAACGATTTATTGATTATAGATGGAAATACGGATGGTTGCTTTTGTGAGGATAGCCAATCAAGTACAATGTACAAATTTCCATTTTTTATGAAGTATATCGTGGGCTTTATTTAAATGGGCCTGGCTTTGAAATATTTTACGTATGGGCCTCAATGGACGCCCAGTTCTAAAATTGGGCCGTAATGCTTCTGATTGGGCCATGACCCAATGCTATGGTATGGGCTTATAATCAAGTAGTTTGTTAAGGGTGTTTTGAGAGGTTATGTGCCCACCTATAAGAAGGCATAAATATGTGTTCTTGACTTAAAATAGTCAAAGTTGTTAGGTTTGTTGAGTCAACGAGTGATAACAATACAAACTCAAAAAAAACAAAAAAACAAA
>JBBMKA010000005.1:9211023-9314138 GCA_037833695.1 Sechiopsis laciniata | reverse complement strand
CAACATTTGTCCCACTAACACGCTGAAATTTTCCATCACCGTCGACCTTAAAAAATGTAAGAATTTATTACAAGCTTCAGTCATCCCTACTATGAAGAGCAAGAAAATAGAATGTGGGAAAAACAAAAGTAGAGATTTACAGCATACCTTGATCATGCTGACACCAGATCCAATGTTAACAAGCAGATAAGGAAACAATTCATTATGGTCAAGTTGCACGAACTCTTTTTTACCCTCCATATGAGTGAAAGCTTCATGGCGTATTGCCTACTAAAACATTGTAAACACGAGCAACCTTTGGTTTACTATTCATCTGAGAACAGAATGAGTAACAATGCTCCATAAAGCTAAAAAGATATATGACTTAAGTTAAGATAAATATATAGAATTTAGCAAGTTATACATACACATAAAGAACTTTTTTAAGCAGCAACCAATGATTTAAAATCTACAAAAGAGACAATCATGTGACTAGACAGCATATATTTAAAATTTGACAATCAGAGGACATCCCTTGCTTTGCAAACTATTCCTGCACATTTTGCAATTTCAAAGTCCAAAGTTGAAGGTTCAATTTTTACACTAACTATTCTTTGCGGTTAACAACCAAACTGCTTCACAGAGGTATCTAGGCATTCACGTGTGACTGCTGTTCCATAAGTGAACTACATATTTAGATCTTAAAATAATCAAGGATCAGGCCTTCAGACCTTCTGAGTCATTAGCACGCCAAACAAAGAAATGTCAAAAGTACACAACCATTAATAGATGAATTCATTCTTCGAATCAATTAGCATGATGTAATCAAGAGATTTATGTGCACAAAGAAGCAAACAGAACTGTGAAATTCAAAAGCTTTCAAGCTATGAAGCATGGACATGGACGCGACAATACATTAATTTCTAAAAAAAACTAGGATACAGATAAGTTTATTTTTTTAATATATATGTAAATTTAGCATAAAATACTAAATATATTCTAATAAAAAAGCACACAATGTTAAGTTTTTTTTTTTTTTAGGTCAATGTCAAAATAATTAACTATGGGCTGGCATGGGCGGCTGCAGCAAACAAGTATTTCATTCATTCGCCAATGAACTTGTTTCTTTTTCCAAAAAACAATTAGAAAATGAAGACTGGTTTTTTTTTCGTGAAGAAGAGGGAAAGGCAATTGACTTTTTTTCGTGATAAATGGGAGAGCCAACTATTTTTTAGGTTTCTTTTTCTTTTTCCTTTTATTATTTAGTTGATTTTAATTATTTTAGGTTTGAGCCTTTAACATTTGGGCTCAAAGACCACATCAAATGTTTTAAAATATCGTCATGTTCGATACGTGTCCAATTATTAAAAGATAAAAAATAAGGACCCTTATAATGGCGTGCCAAACACGTGTTCGAGAAGTGTCTAGAAGAAACCATGTTTGACACGGATTCTTTCCCTATTTTGGAGTGTCCGTGCTTCATAGCTTTTAAGGTAATTGAAACACAAGTGGGTAGCAAAGGAACTTATGAAAATCCAAGCATAGTTTAACCTTCTTTTTTTTTTACTACAATGAAAATAAATAAATAAACCAAAAACAAAACTAACCATACTAGGAAAACAAAAAATAAAAACAAAGTTAGTGTTTGAAATCCACCTTAAGCAGGAAATTTGCTCCAGCCACAAGACAATCCATTTCATCTTCTTTATCAAGGCTAACTCCAAGTTTTTCTTTAAGAAGATCTGCAAACTTGAACGCTCCCCCACCTGTGGCCTTCTTGCAGCAATTTAAACAGGGTAAGAAGTATTGTCAAAATAAATGGTGAATCACATTAAATAAGGAGCACACCCTTTCCCATCTCTAACTCCACTTGAAGAAAAAGACACAAGGCACAGGTACCTAAAAGATGCATGCAAAGGAGGTCCTAAAACAGAATGCCGATAGCTGAGAGTAAGAGTTTGATGACAAGAAAAATGTATGGTTATATACTAAAAGCAGACCCTTTTCATGGAGAAGATATGCTATCAGCGGATAACCATATAATTTCTGCCTCCCATGAATCAGAAAAACACAAAGAGGTTTGCCTGGGATTATGAAGGCAGGGTAGCTGAAAGTAAGAGTTATTACTATCAAAGTGTAGTTTTCTGTTAAACTCATTCCCATAAGAGTAGAAAAGGAATGTGAAATATACAACAAATCCTGAAACATATTACTTTCCGTTCTGCAGCTACTCATATTTTTGGGCTTGTTTCTCCAAGACACGTCAGGTAGTATGAAGTGATATGCAGTCATATCAAAAGAACATACCTTAATGATGACATTTTCATTTGCTGGGCCAACTGAATGCCAGTGAGATAAATCTTTGCTAGCTGAAAATGTTCAGGGCATTGGCCAGAAAAAAAGAAACTCAGATTATTTAAACATTATTGGATGAACTAAAAGTAAGATGACAGCATGCATACCACCACGATGTAGCTGCTTGGAATGAATGAAATCTAAACACTCGTTAATCTTGCATGTCTCAAACTTCACAAAATAAAGCCTCCCACCAAGAACTGGATAAGTTCTTCTGTTGCCATTTGAAAACCCGAGTCTCTGCTTCATGCTCCTCTTCTTCTTATCATCAACCGATTGATCTTCATGCCTTGAAAAGTACACCAATTTGATGAGAGATCCTGCAAATTACGAGTTAATGCTATCATCAACTTACTAAAGAAACTAAAATTGTAAGACTGTCCTATACCAACCATAATAAACTATATGTCTCTACACCCTCTTATCTTATTCACTTAACAGTTAATGAAGTACAAGACTAGATTCAATGATGATTAGTCAAGAAAAAAGTTGCACCAAATGTAATATATGTCAACAGTTGGAGAATAACAAAACGAAAGAAATGAGCAGCAAAAAAAAAAGGAATAACCCTTTTCATTTAAAAGAAAAACGAGTACTTTTCTCATTATCTAGATCCGATTAAGAGTCGCTCCATACTATGTTATACCTTTCAACCCTTCGACTGTTTGGAATCAGATTCCCTAACATAGTTGCGCAATAATTATTTATCCAAAAAAAGAATGTTAATTGGTACGTTTATTTCTAAGTACTTTTAACTCTTTTGTAATCACTTTCACTTTCCATTTATTTGCTATCTTACCGATCATTAGCTAAGTTCATCTATACACCTATATAAAAGGTTCGGATTTGTAAGTAAACCAAAGAAAATACTCACTAGAGGAAACAAAATAGTTTGACAATAACTAAGTTTGTCTTTTGAAGAATTTCAAACAATAAAAGATGCTTATAAAAATAATATACGTTTCACATTACTCAGAAAACAAAATCCGGCACGAATATGAAATCAGTCCAAGAATAATCATCTAGATCATAGTGGCACATGGTTACGAGCCTAATTAAAATGTGGAGCACGTAAGCTAATGTTTTTCAATGTCACCTTTCCATCACACCCTTCAGAAAGATCCCTCACCAGAAACATATAATAAGAATTAACAAAAATAAGCTTGTAAGAACAAAAAAAGAGGAAAGAATAAACAAATAAACCATCGTGGTATAGCCTAGTGATCAAAAGATGGGTCAAGCAGTATGTACAGTGACAATGTATACACATGGAATATACGTTACCGCCAATGTCGAGAGCCAGGTGAGATATATCATGAGACTGGTTAGGCAACAGAATTATGGGGTCTCTCTCTTCGAGATTTCCCTGAATTGCAGCTTTGCTGAGGTCTAGCTGCGGACGAGAACCTGACCTGTGAAGGGAACTTCCAGAAACCGGAGACATGTTCCTTGCACCACCGCTCAGGCCACCGTCTTCATCAACATACTGGTTTTGATCCTCAACTGGCCGATTCTCTCCCTTTGTACCACGAATTTCAGGATTTAGGTTTTCCTCAGGACCCGCCATTAATACCAACAAACCTTCACCACCCAGCTGCCTAACCCCCAACTGGACTTTTCTTTACAAACACGTCGAACGCCTACAAACCAACTAAAATTTATAGATGCTCGTCGTCCAACTCGTCAATAAAAAAAGGTGAAGAAAAAACATGAAATCAAATCCTGAAAGTGGTATTCGTGCTTTCAAACTTGTAACGCCCACTTCGAAAATTCATATTACTCTCTGACGCAGGCAAAACGAAGTTACGAACTGTAAGACAAATGGACAATTCTTTGATTAATAAGGATTGAGCAGGAAAAAAGAAAGAGTCCGGTAAGCAATCAAAAGCAAACCAAAGTGGAATGAATCCGAATTTCGGCTAACCTGCGGCAGAGAAATCTGTTGGTGACGGTGGCTTTAGAAAGAACGGAAGAACAATGAAATCGGATCCTGATCAACCGACGGCCGGATCGCGATTTGCAGTGAATAGTTGAAGGAATTCGATCACTCTCTAGTCAAAT
This sequence comes from Sechiopsis laciniata, assembly GCA_037833695.1. Lineage (NCBI taxonomy): Eukaryota > Viridiplantae > Streptophyta > Magnoliopsida > Cucurbitales > Cucurbitaceae > Sechiopsis > Sechiopsis laciniata. The sequence continues at coordinate 9,309,743 of JBBMKA010000005.1, read as the reverse complement.
GGAAGTATTGGTGAATACGAATTCCGGTGAAGGTACTGCCGGTTCGACGATCGACGGTGAACGTTGCCGGAGATTTGGTTCCCCACAAATCGCGCCAGGAAAAGTCGTGGTGGCTTCGGACAATGGTCCACTGTATGGCTTTCCCACATTGGCGCGTAATTGATGCAGGACTTATCTTTTTTGTTTCCTAAAAATTTTACAATTATGTTTCTAAAAAACACTTTATTTTTTTGAGAAATATTTACATAATGCTCGGCATGATGTATAAAACAATGTTCATCTATGTGGCTCAATATAGGTCGCAATCTATTTTTTTTATCTTATTTTTTTTATCTATTAAATTTAAAACCAAATAGATTGTGGCTCATATTGAACCACATCGGTGGACATTATTTTGTATATAATGTCCTCTTATTTTTTTTATCTTTTAAATTTAAAACTAAATAGATTGTAGCTCATATTAAACTACATAGGTAGGCATTATTTTATATATAACGTCCGACGTAAATATTTCTCTTATTTTTTTAGAATGCACAATTCAAAATAATTAATTAAAAAGGCTACCGGAAAAGATGCATATTTCCTATTTCCTATTTCAATGTTATTTATTACTTATTTTTTATTTTTTGAAATTTGTTGCAAATGTTATTTATAAGTTGATTACAAACATTTTTTTTACATTGGCTATTAATATACACTTGCATTATTTTTGTAGGACAAATTGTTTGACACTAATATTATGTTTTTGAGAAAAGTTATTAAAAAATTAGTTTCATAAGATGTGTTTGAGGATTCATGTTGATAATGATCGTATAGTGAACCACTTATTTGAGATTCAATCTTAGTAATGATTAAGTGATAAAGTTTGATAAAAGATTTGATTACTTGATCGAAGGTTTTTGTTTGGTGATAATTCAATTTAACACCATGATCACCGATTTTATCTCAAAAATTAGTATTTGACTCTCATTTACTCTTTTTATTAGAATAGTGCACATAAACGACTTCAAACACTCACAAATACACACTTCAACTATTACCACATGACATACCACCTAACCCAAATAAAAATTTTTGCTAAAAATCTAATAATCTCTAATACCAAACAAAGTTTTATCTTCTACAAACCCCTCCACAAATCATTATCTCTCGTCTCCAAACGCATCCTAAGACGAGCAAGTTATAAAAATGTTAGGCAATTCCTTCACAATAGCTAATAGCCTTCCATTGTCAACACATTCATGCGATCATCGCCAACTTCACCTTCATACTCAACCAACACCCATCCTCTCGAACTTGGTTAATGATTACAAATTCGATAAGCTTCACTTTCTTAAAAAGGTTTTTGTTTCTTACTAAAACAAAATAACACCTAACCTACCTTGTGTCTAAAGCTTCTATCAACCAATAGACACTAAAACAAAATTGTAAAATAAAGACAAAAGGTCAATTCCAAGCACAATCTAAAAGACAGAAAATCTAATCAAGAAACAATTGCTAACCAATCCAAATACCACATTCAACAAAATTTCTTTCAACCAAAATCAGCTTTATGAAGATGGAATGAAAAACATCCGGAGATTCGGACGATAATATACAATCATCAAAATAGTGCCCTATTGAATGGACTTTCAAACGTGGGTTGGAAGAACCAGCAATCCAACGGTCAAGCACTTCCTCCTTCCAGTTCTTCCTCAGAAGAGATCGAAGAAATCATTAAAATAACAAAGGTGATATTTATGATTGACATCTCATATTAAAAACTTATAACTCGCACCTTGACAGCAGATATTGACTATAACAGTTTTTACATCATTTACAATCATTAGTTAGCGCTCGAAGCCTTCTCCATGGTAGTAGATTCAGCATCCCCCGCCAATTTAACACGCTTCGCTTCGTAATCTTTAACAGCAGCCTTGATAGCGTCTTCCGCAAGCATGCTACAGTGCAACTTAACAGGCGGTAGGGAGAGATGTTTTGCAATTTCCCTGCAGCATCAAGTATACAGCACATTATTTCAAAGTCAAAACCTCAAACCTTAAATTGTAAATGCAATAATGCAATCATCAAATTGGGTATTTACAAATCCATTGTCCAAAAGGAGGATAGTACAATGAGACAAGGGAGGTGGGCTGCTTAAAACCAAGTTGACAGTATATTTTATATTTAGTTCATTTTTTTAAGGGGGTGGTCTCAGAAGCATCTAAAACTGAAAGCTTGTTCTGGCTCATCGTTTTAAACATGCAAATTAAATAGCATAATGACCGCAGTACAGCAGCAAAAAGAGGCCAAACACTTTCAAGTAAAAAAGAGTACAATTTTGAAAAGAAATCTCATTCATACTGTAATGTGCATGTAAAAATATTGAACCATATAAGGAATACAAGTTGAACAATAACGAGATGAAAAGTTCATGATAAAGCAACTTACGAATTTTTAATTGTCAAGGCTTCTTCCATATGCTTCCCTTTAACCATTTCTGTAGCTGCAAGTTCAGAATCCACACATCCATAAATGTCTCTATTCTCTCAACACATAAGACCTAATGTGACAAAAAGATTTACAATTCTCCTCCGGTGCAAAAAGAGTAAGACATCACACCCATAAACTCTTTTTGTAAGAAAACAAGCACACAGAAGCATAATGTGGAGAAAGATCAACCCACTCTACACCAAAAGTAGAAACTCAAATACTCAAAAACCTCAAATACTTAATATACAGTCCTAATGAAGACAAGAGACAAAGAGAGAGATAAAATTTGCACGTTCTTAACAGTAAAGAGAGAGATTGTCACACCCGTCGGCCTTAGGAGAGTGACAACCAATGAGACTCCATAATGGCAACGCTAGCGTCAATAATAATTTTGTCCATCCAATGAAATTCAGGACCAATTTATCGGAAAACCAGACTACAAAAATTCCAAAGCCCATCATCCATATCGATATACATTCTAAATCTGTAACTTGAATAGAATAGCATGCCTCTGGCAAGAAATTAGTCCCAATAGCCAATGGAAACCACATATTGACATGATGATAGTTTTTTTTTTTTTTTTTTAATATCCATGACTGTTTTGGGCCAGCTTGCGCACACTAATGTCACGGGACATACCGCCTTACCCTACAATATTTGAATGTCAAAGAAACTCATAGAAAATTAATTCCTAAGTAGGTGGCCACCATGGTTGAACCCATCCCCAAGTCCTTTTTGACCACTTGAGTCACGACATGATGTTTGATATAGACATGATGTTAAAAGGCTAGCCTCCTTATCCTCGAGGTCAGGAATCTAAGAAAACCTCTCCGAAAAACTTCGGCTGTCAAAACATTCAGTAAAGCTACAACTACAAAACAGAAAACCTAAGTCGCAGTTAAAAAGAAACGGCATTACAATGACGAATTCGAGAAATATATATTCAGATCACAAAATTCAGCAAAATTTTATCCCTGCGTTCCCATAATCGCAGTAGAATCAACAATAATAAATGCGCTCAATTACTCTATTTCAAAAAATAAATCAAGCAAAAAAGAGAAAGGGGGAAAACGAACCCAACGACGAGGAAGCAATAGCAGAACCGCAGCCGAAGGTCTTGAAGCAAGCATCAATAACCTTACCAGTCTTCTCATCGACCTTAATCTGAAGCTTCATAACATCGCCGCATGCCGGCGCACCGACGAGGCCGGTGCCGACCATCGGGTCGTTCTTATCAAACGATCCAACGTTTTTAGGGTTATCGTAGTGATCAATAACCCTCTCATGGTAAGATCGCCGGAGAATTTGAACGGCCGGCGACGGCGATTCCCTAGACGCAAACCCTAAAAGCCCTTTCGAAATGAATCTCAACATATCCGCCGCTTTCGCTCTCCAGAAGTTCTGGAGACTGGTTTTTTATTTGTTTTTTTTTTTTCCTTATCTAAACGATTACAGAGGTTAATAAGAAATTTGGACTTTAAACACCCCTTGCGATGATGACGGTGATTTGTTATCCGGAAAACACGTGGACGGTTGGGATGAACTGGAATTTTTTACCTCTTTGACGATATCCTCGAATCTCTTGTTACGATTTGACTGGATGGGGTTAAAATATCTTTTCTTCTTGTATATCGTGGGCTTTACGAATTGGGCCTAGATTCGAAATCTATGTAATGGGCTTAAATGAGAATGGTGGGCTCGTTTGGAACTGCCCAGTTCGAAATCTGTTGTCGATGGGCATTTATGGGCCTGATTATTAGATCATGTATGCTTTCTTGCTTCAACAAAGTTTTGTTTGTTCAAAATTTTTAGTCCAATTAACTATCTATGTACCATCAATGCGTCACATTTAATATCTTAAATGTGATACTATGTATTATATAAAGCTCTAAATAAACAAATCGATCTTTAGTTATAATAGAAATCATTTTGTTTTTTTGTTTCTTTATGATTTTTTTTTTAGAATTTTATTAATGAAAATTAAACTTACAATAACTACATTTTGTCTATGTCTTAAATCATTTTTAAAAATTTCTTTTGATTTTTGAAATTTAGTTAAAATTTAGATACTCAATAAAATTTCAAAAACTAAAAATAAAAAGTCAAACGATTATCAAACGTGACGTAAGTATGAAGTTTAAAAAATCTAAGCTTGATCATCAAATCAGACTCAAGTATGAACTTTAGCATAGAATGATTTCTTTACCAACATTGAAAAATGAGTATCAATAAACGATCAATCTTTAGTTATAATAGAAATCATAAGAACTTATTTGATAACATTTTTGTTTTTTTTATTTCTTTATGATTTTTTTTTTTTATAATTTTATTTATGAAAATTAAACTTACAACAACTACATTTTTTCTATGTCTTAAATAATTTTCAAAAAATTGTTTTGATTTTTGAAATTTAGTGAAAATTTAGATAATCTATAAATTTCAAAAACTAAAATTAAAAAATCAAACGATTATCAAATGTGATCTAAGTATGAACTTTAGAATAGAATGATTTCTTTACCAACATTGAAAAAGGAGTATCAATAAACAATCGATCTTTAAGAGTTGGTGACGTGTTAACTTGATTGATTGATTGTAATTAAATTTAAATCTACAATCATGAGTTCGATTGTGATATATGAGATTCGTGGTCCCACTTCCCAATTCGAACTAAACAAAATAATCTTTATAGTTGGATGGATTGTGGGCACTTTGATATTAGCGTTTGTGAATTGAAGTATGGGAAATGCGTAACACCTGCAAAAGGTAGAGACCATGAACATGCTCACAAAAGCCTTCCTTAGTGAAAGAAAAATCATCAAGTTTGGAGGAGTCCTCTTTGTTGTCCATTGATTTGAAAGCCTTCACTTTTATGCAATTATTAAAGTTTTATACATGTTATACCCAATTCCCTATAGTATATAGAGTACTCCAAAAACATCATCTACCCCTTTTCAATTTCTCAAAGCATAATAATTGAGGGCGGAGAAATTCTAATTTATAATTTTATGGTTACTCAATTATACACGATCTCATTGGCATTTCACTCATTTTAACCAAATTATAAAAGTGTTTAGTATGATAAAATTAGTTTAGTTCATTTAATGGATAAAAATAGTTAGTTGATGTATTCCAGATTAGTGATGTGATGAATTTAGAGAGCAAAACTCAAAGTTTTTTATCATCAAAAAACAAAAACTGATCAAAAACTAGTTAGTTAATATGAAAATTATATAGGAAGAGTTTGTAATTCTTTCATGATAGTACTAAAAAAGTTGCAACTTATAATAATCAAACTGATTGTTTGTTTCCAAAAAAAAAAGAAAATGGAATCAAAATTTTTTAGAAAAATTACGTGTTTCAAAATTGAACAGTTTTACCTATTAATAATATTAAACTCTTTTTTGTCCGTAGCACTTTTGTTTGGGTCAAAAAGTAAAATTGTCCAGACAAATCTAAAAAGAAATTCAATATCAATAATATTAGACTATGTTGTAGGGTGGTTTGACACAACTAATTACATTGATTAGCTAAGTAATTCAATATAATTCCACTGAATTCAAAGAAGAAGAAAAAAAAGAAGCAAAATCTAATATTGATTTTTAAAAAAAGTATAATTTAATATGTGTTTGATATTCTTAGAGAATTTCGTGCGTTATCCAAATTAAAGTTTGAAATGGTTAAAAAGATCATCAAATGATTAATATAATGAAATAAAATACGTGTCAAATTATTTTCCAATTGTTTTCAAAGCTTTCTCAAAGTCATGTTGCTAGTTCTTCGACTTCTTAAATAGTTCAATAATCTCACTCATCTCTTATTTTTCTCCCAACCTTTTTCAAATTCATTGTTTTATTATTGATCTAACTATGCATCATATCTCTCTCTTTTTTAGTACAAATTAGGAGATGGACATCACAAATCCTACAAATAAGATACTACGGTTTTCAAATAAATGATAGCGAAATATCAATTTTCGAAATCAAACTCATGACTATAATATCAAATTGAATTACCACCAAATAATAAAATTATCAAGTTATCGTCAAATTCGATAACTATGCATCATTTTCTTTATACTTTATAATCGAGACAAACTAAAATGTCAATAATTAATTCTTTAACTTTATATATATATATATATACATAATCAATGTATATAGAAAAAGCATATATTGATTAATGCTCTAAAACACAAAAGACCAAAATATGGGTTAAGAAAAAGAAGTTATAAAAAAGTGTTAGCTATCTTCAACTGAAACATGCATTATTATGATGATGAACAAATCACATCACACATCATTGGCCCTTACTTCTTTATATTTTTTGGAGAATTGGCCCATGCATTGCTAATGCTAACTATCTTTTAGGTTTGCTTTTGTCTTTTTCATCAAGATGGCAATAGAATTTAAAGCCCACTACAACAAATAACTCAATGGTCTTGACTTGTTTTTATCAATAAACTCTTTGGTCTCTTTTTCATTTTGCCTGTTTTTTAATATTTGTGAGTATTTGAACTCATAAACTATTTTATAGTATAATTTTATCTAATCTTATGATATTTTATGGTTAAAAAATTTATAAAAATATTAGTTCTTAATAGATGATTAGTGTGATGGAACATGTAATCTTTTGGCTCTTTAAAGTTCTTTTTTATTTTCAGATCAATCTATAATGGTTAATAAACCATTAAATATATTTACTTTTCATTTTTCATCGTTCTTTTTAAGAAATTTATAATAGGTATCAAACTTTAACAAATATATTCCAATTTTAAGTATTCTGTATATATATCAAATATACCCATTTTTATAAATATTATAAATATAGCAAAATTTGTAAAAGAAAAATTATTACAATATATTGCGGTTGATTAAAATTATTAACTTTAATGAATAGAGTTTAATCAATCGACACCACTTATTGAAGTTTATTTCATTGAAATCTTTATTAATTGAAATCAAATATATTTTATGAATATAAATTGTGTACTATACAAAATATTAGTAACGTGTTGACTTTATTGAATGATTATAAACAGAGGTTTGTGATTCTTTCCCTAATTTAAATTAAAAAGGAAAAAAAATTAATTGTTTACTCATTTCTAGGGGTGAATGTGGACCGTTTTTTCAATCTAACCTAACCCATTTTTGGTTGGGTTTGGTTGGATTATCGGATCCAATAATATATTATAAATATAAATATATTTTATTAAATTAGTCTTACAAAAAGTCACACATTATTAAATCATGGTTTATATAAAATATTCAAATTATAAAACATAAAACAAATAGATAATTAAAACTAACAAAAATATATATTACCTAATTTGACTATATATTTTTATCATGATATATAAATTACAAGACTTGAAAAAATATTAAAGAATATTGAAAAATAAAAAGGTCTAATAATAATAATTAAATTAAATAAATATAAGTATATATAATTATGTTATAAGTAAAAATATAGATATTTTTAAACTAAATAATCATTTCGGGTTGGTTAGATTGGATTTGGTTAATTTTAGGTCAACCATTTACCCAACCCAATCCATGAATGTTTCATAATTTTAAATTCAATTCAACCAAAAAATATATTTAACATAACCCAATTCCTTAAATTGGATTGGATTTGTTTGAGTTATTCGGGTTTCGGGTTGTTTAAACACCTCTACTCGTTTGAGTATTATATATTTTAGAAAGAATATTTGAGATTAATTTAGAAGTTATAAAACATTGCAAATGGGGTTGCCATTCATTGTAACCTAACCATTGACCTAAACTTTCCCTTACTATTACCATATTTTAACAATAATATTCTTATCTCTCCCTGTCTCACTATAAAAACAACTAGCCAATACCACCCACCCATTACTGCCTCCTTCTTGATTTCTTTAAATACCTTAATATAATAAAATAAGTTAATAACTTTTTTAACAAATTTTTTTTTTATAAAAAAGCTTTTTGGAATTCAAAATTGGGCATTTTCACCCCCACTTAGTCACTTAGTGCACCCTATAAAAATTGAGAAAAGAAGGATAATTTTAGTGATATTTTGTATGAATTAAGAAGTAAAGAATTTAAATTTTTATTGTGATTGTTGTCGAATTAAATTAAATAAATTAAAATTAAAATTAAAAAAAAGGTCCAAAATTATGTGACCCACTTTTATTTTTTTATTTTTTTATTTTTTATTTTTTTTAACTCTATATAATCTAAATCGATGTCCGATATCTTAAACAATGGAGTGAAAGTAATCATCAAAAAGTGTAGATTAATTTTTGTGCGTGTATCCTTTTTTTCCCTTTTAAAAGAGTTAAATTTTTATTGAAATAAATTAGGTAATTAATATAGCAAATGTTCTCTTAAAAATTTGAGATAATATGATCAATGGATTACTTTTCCTTTTCAACATTAGCCTTGAACATATAAACAATTTAGCTAAGATATATTTGAAGATCAACTATAGAAAAGATTGATTTTATTATTTGGTGATAATTTAATTCAACACCACAATTACAAGTTTTTTTTTTTTTTGAAAATAATAACAAGTACGATCCTAAAAATCAGTATTCAACTTTCATTTATTTTAGAATAATAGTACTTTTTATCAATTTTTAACAATCCAACGATTTTGTTTGGAAATATTACAATAACTCAGTTTAAGAAAATGGTTAAGTCAATTTTTTACAATATATCATTTATAATTTGTTGAAAAGTAAATTAATGATTTATGCTGATCGCTTCTATTGGTACGATTTTTACTAATAATACAACATATTTATTTGATGTTTGAAAAAAATTTAATTATATTATCTTCTAATTAGGTACTATTTTGACTTTGGTTCTTATAAATAATTAATATAAAAATATATGCAACCACTAAAAATAATGATAATTAATAAAAAGAATACACATACATACCTTTATATCTTCTTATCCAATTAGTTCAATCATAGCTTTATGGTCTCCACCATGCGTACATTAAGCTTTATTTTACTTAATTTAAAAAGATATTTCACAACATATTATTCATAATTAAATTTATATTAAGATTAGGTTAGCGCATTCAGCGTACTTGGTTATGAATTATATATAATAGAGTAGACGCATGGTGGCTAGAAACACCTACATAAATGTTTTTTTTAACCTACTTATATCAAACTTGAAATTGAGGTTAAATAATGTAATAATGATCTCTATTATTTTAGGCAATTCTCAATGTTCATATTTAATCTTTTAAAATTTTCAATTTTACTTCTAATATATTAAAATTCTCAATTAGGTCTTTCTATTTAAATCCTAATTAAGACGCTTGTCAACTAAAAAAAAAGTGGATTCATACTTTTGGGGAAAAAACTAAAATAAATTATTTAATATATTAAGACTACTTTTATAATTAGTATTCATATAAAAATAGGTAGGTCCATTTTTTTAGGAGCAATACTTAGGTAAGGGTGTTTTTTTTAGTTCAAAGGACTGTCCTCAAATGTGATGGGCCTTTTTAAGTCAAAGTAATATGATTTGAAGATTAAGTGAACAAATAATGTAGTGGACCTCAACCAATATAATTAATTAATTAAAAAATTACAAATTTAAATTTGTATATTAATTATCGTTAAATTATAAAAATATATACATAATTAAAAAGTTATGAATTCAAATATTTTATATTAATCATAATTAAATTAAAAAATAAATAAAATTGGCCAAAAAATATTAGAGGGACATAACAAGGGATGATGCATAATGTTTGGCAACATACATATAATAAAGAGTACAAATCATTTTAGGCCATGTACAACTAAAAAAAGTTGACATCAATATCGTATTCTTGATGTGAATGATCAACTTATAATTAATCGAATTTAAAGTTTATAAATTTGGATTTTTGGATGCTCTAAATTCTATGAATAGTTAAGTAATATTGAATCTTTCATCTTGTAAATGAAGAAAAGCTCTCAATTTATAAAATTTGGTGAACTTGTAAGCTTGAGCTTTACTTTATCTTTGAGCCTAATCTTTCGATTTGAGTCTTATTGACTTTTGAACTAACTACATGAGCTTCGAGTTTAATTTGAAACCGAATTATGAGAATAAACCCATTTTTGTTAATTAATTGTTGGATATTTTTTTTATTCAACTAACTTGGGAGGAGGATACGAACATTAACTCATATAAGATGTTATGAGAGCTCTACTTTTTTTTACAATTGTTGAACATGTTGATTTGTATTTGATCCATAATTTAGTTGAATTTCGTCATTAATTTATAAATAATGTGATAATTTTTTATTGGTTGAAATATCTTCGTTAACATAATGAACCTTTCATTTCAAACTCCCTCCTAGACGGTAGAATATATATTTTGTAATAAGAGTAATAGTTCCTAACTTCCTATCACATAAGTGTATATATAAGACTAAGAGAAAATATGTTCAAATCTTTTTTTTTTTTTTAGTTTACAACATTTGAAGTTCAAGTATTCGAATTTATAACCTTTGAATCAATGATATATATCAATTATTATTAAAATACGTTTACTTTTTTTTAATGATTGTGAGTCAGAGGTGCTCTAATGCTCGGGGCAAGTTCACTTTTCTTAAAATATGAGAAATTGCAGTGGATAGTCTAATTTCACAAAATAATTGCAAATTTGGACAAATTTTAAAAATTTTTATATCTGCTGTTGGACTCGTTTCAAGGTCGACTCTATAATTAATATTTATCAAATTGTATAATTTAGGATATTAATACAATATTTTGTATTATTAATACAGTATTTGTATTATTAATACAATATTATATGTTATGACTATGATGAATATTAATTCTACTGTATATTTGACTATGATTGTTTTTTTTTTTTTTTTTGCTTAATATTGTAAATACTTTTTCAATTTGGTCTATACAATACTATTTCAATTTGGTCTATTCCTAAAAAATCCCTAAAATATGTGATGTTAATTTATGTTAAAAATGAACATAATTAAGGGGATATTGTCATGTACTCGTTTATTAAAATGGAAAATTCAAATGATACCACTACTTTATTGAACCATTTGGCTAACCAAATTCATTTAAAGTTGATAATGAGATCCATATAGTATAAGATCAGTTGAGCAGAAAATTTGGTGAACCCAAAAAACAAAGAAGTTATGAGATTTAAAATAATGAAAAAAAGTGATAAAGAAATGAGAATTATTGATAAATTATTCATCACCCAACGCATGATGAAGTCTATTTTTCTTTTCCTGAAGACCAAACTCGAAATGACAACTTGGTACAATTTATTTATGAAAATGACAATTCAATTATTCCTCGTCTTAAGGCTTAGTATTTGAAACACAATTTCGTCTAAAAAAAAAACCACTCAATATCAAAAAATAATTGGAATGAAGGATTTTAACTCATGCCCTCTAAATTATAAATCACATACTAGCTATTATCTTAATCTAAAGTGTTCAAAGAATACATGTTTTTAAAATTAATTTATCTACGTTTATAATTTAGTTCTATTATGTTTTAAGAGATTTAAAGCTTTATTAAATTATATGACATCTTGATTATAAGTCCATACACATGTCAGGAAAGATTCCTAAAATTCAACACCAGTTATTAATCATAAATCTCGATGATTCTAATCGGCCACAAATATCCAATAAAAATATAATAAAATCCATATAAGCACAGAGCTTAAAAGATAATTTGGTTGCTTTAATAAGAGTCAAACCTCAAATAACTACCAAAAAGCATGACACCCACAATTGAATTTTAGGCATCTTTTTCCTGACATGGTGAACCAAGAAGGTTTTGGTTGTTTGGAGTTTTAGAGAAGTGAATTTGGATATCATTCGAGAACTTTATTTGAAATGTCATTTTGCATAATGTTTACCTTGACAGTGAGATGGAAAGTCATTTGCAAGTGTATCTCTGTGGTTAATTATTATGAATTTTATGGATGATGATGAGAATTTTGAAACACATTTTTGCGAGGTTAATGAAATTTGGGAGCAATCTTGCTCTATTTTTTTTCACTTGAAAGGTGAGAGATAGATGAGAGAGAAGAAGATGAAAATAAAATAATTTTATTATTATTATTTTGCCAACTCGTAAATTTTAACTATAGTTAAGTTTTTATTTTTTATTTTTTTTAATCTAAGGACTATTTTTTAACTTTTTTGTAAGTTGTAGGATCAAAATTTGACTTTTGAAAGTTGAGGCACCAAAATGGAACAAAAATAATAATTAAGGAACTAAAATTAAGCTTTTGAAAATTCTTAGTCCAGAAACCAAAATGATATTTTACCCTTTTTTTTAATAATAAATTAGAGAGGAGACTACCAACTCTGCTTTGTTAAATAAGATGAAAGTCACATATCAATTTTTAAAATTGTAATCATGATCGTAAAATTAAAATAAATAACAATCAATCAATCAAGTCAATGCGTCATCAACTTTTTCAATAATTACGTGTGTTTGTAACCAATAAACAAAACAAATAATGATAGACATAATGGGATTTTTTTTTTTTTTTGGTGAGAATAAATAACGTAAAGTTGTTATTTAACAAAGCCTACCTATTACATAATACATCATCAATGAAGAAAACCAACACTATTATATAATTATTTCTCACCCCCTCCCTACAATTCAAATTTATAAATATTCATAAATTACATGGAATATTATTAGAGACGAATGAACTTTTGTTCCCACTTGCGATTTGTATGACATGAACGTTAAATTGTTGTAACAAGTTTCATTCATTAATTTCAGCTTGTATTAAGATGACATGCATCCTCAATGTTGTGAAAAATTGTTTACAATTTTTTATATATATTAGATTACAACTACCCCATTATTTATTTTTATATATATATAGGTTTTATTTTCATATTTTATTTCTTGTTTATTGAGTCTCTACACAAACATCTTCTTCATCTCCACAAGCACCATTTGATCACACACTTCATTGGATACATGTAAGTTATCGTTCTAACTATTTTGCTTTTTTTTAAGGTTAATTTTAAATTTAGTCTAAAGACAATTAGATTTTTTTTTTTTTCATTAGATAAAATCTCCTAAATACTATCATTAGTAGTTAATGGCGGATTAAATATATGACCATTAACTTTTTTTTTTTAAATATGTGAATGAGTTATTTAATTTATTTATAATATTTTGGTAATGATATAAGTTGAATAATTGATTGAATGAAAATTAAGTTAGCAGTTTCCTAAACTGCATAATCTCGTGTCGTGACAAAATACGAAAATTTCCATAGCTCTTAGATTTTTCTAACAATGCAAACAACAAAAACTATGTTTGAGATTTTATCATAAATCAAATGTACTAAATTTTAGGCTCTAGCTTTTGTGAAGAACCAAAATTTTAATCTTAATATTATTTTTTAGTTTATTTATTATTTTAGTCTTTATATTTTGAATTTATTTCATTTTGGCGAAGTTTAAATGATGAATTTTAGTACACGTATTTTTTAAAATGTTTAAAATAAGTTATTACGGTAAGTTTTTGTTATTTTTTCTTAAAAATTATTTTCTTCTTCTATAAATTTTAGAAATATGTTCACATTTTATAATTGATTACCAATTCTATTATTAATCTTAATTCCAATTTTTATTTTTAAAGAATTGTTGGGGGTCGAGAACAATAAACCCTAAGGGTACTACTACTCTCGAATAAATGAAAGTCAAATATCAATTTTCGAGATTAAATCTATGACCACGATATTTAACTAGACCATCAAACAATGAAATCAACGCATCTTGACCTTTTAAGTTCTTAATTTCAAATTTATGATAAAGACTAATTTTATGCTTTTTTGAAAATATAAAAATTCAAAAAATAAAATAGAATAAAAAAACATAGTTTTTATCATATGTGTTTAAAAACAACAAGTAATTTAAAAATATTTAACAAGATTTGCCACCCACCAGTACTAAAAAAAAAACTAGAGAGAAAATGTGGCTTTATAATTTTCAATGTTTTTTTTTTTCAATCTTACTTTCCAACAACTAGTAGTAGTAGGGGCAGAACAGAAAGGTTTTTGTTGAATGGCTCTTTCTGTGTGTTCATTGTTTTTAAAATATATATTTTTTAATGATTATTATTTTGAATTATCATTGTTTCTAATTTGATTATTATTGTCATAATTATCATCAATTATTATCAATTATCACTGTCACTGTCTTGAAATATCTCTTTCACAACCTAAACTCTTCCTTTATTGCATGTACATGCTCTTTTTTTTTTTCTCTTTATAATAAAACAAACAACATTGATAGAAAAAAAGAAATTCTGTTTCACCTTTTATATAATTTATCCCTGTCAAATACCCTGCCAAATTTAAATTAGTTTTTCTAAATGATCACTTCTTTTACCAAGTTATCGTTATCATAGCTTTAGCCGATTAAGATATATCTTTGATTAAAAGGTCAAATACATTCACATCGCTATATTACTAATAAACAAATTTTAATTTTTCTTTTTAGTTGAATAACACTTGAAAGCCAAAATTCAAACCCTAAATATTGATAAATAATGCATACTAACTAAATATAAAAAACTTTATAAGTCTTAGAAATTTTGATTCATATATAATTATTGATTAGAACATACTTTTAGTGATTTTTTTAAAAAAGGAAAAAAAAAAAGAACATTAACTTTTAGTTGTTTTTTCATTACAGCATACGAGAGTGGAGAGCTAAAACTTCTCACTTATAAAGTTGATGTTTTTTTTTTTTTTTTTCGCCTAACTATATTAGTTGCCATTTATTTATTGGGCTTTATGATATACAGCTTTTGGGTTCTCATTTGTTACAATTATAAACAATTTTGATAAACATTCTTTTACAAATGCGCGAGCATGCGGCGTTCAAACAAAAAAGCTGACATAGCAAAGGATAAAAAAATTTGGATATGATAATTTGAGTTACGGTCAAAATGGTCTTTAGAAATAAAATTAAAAAAAAAAAAAAATTTATGTGTTTAATGACAATTAACTATTTAAAAGTTGGGAAAAAGTTCATTTTTAGTCATTTAAGATCTAATTTTAATTTGATTCTTTAATCTTAAGGAAAAAAAAAAAGATTTCTATCTTTTTAAATTAAACATTTTTATTTATAACTTTTCAATAATGGTCGTTTTTAATATGAGCAAAACTTGCCTAAAGGTAGATAAATATATTGGAAATACTTATCACCATTTTGGATTACATTTTTTATTTTTTTAAAAAAAATTGACTTTAAATGATGGAGAGAGAAATATTAAAGTGAAAAATTTTGTGGTCCAAAATGGTGGTAAGTATTTTCAAATACTTATCTACCCTTATGTAAGTATTGCTCTTTTTAATATTTGTATATTTTTTAATTTATTTTCTTTTAAAAATTAAACTCATCTTAAAATTAAAATAATTACTTTATTAATATATTAAAATTTAAAATTAGTCCTATAATCATTTTAATCAACATCATACATTATATAATTAACGATTTTGTTATTGTTATGTGTACGACTAAAAGTTGATTTAGATCAAAACTACGAAATTTATATAACTTGCAAGTTGAAATTGGATTTTAATTCCAACTTTAAATTATAAGGAGGCTTTTGTTATGCAATTATCAATGATCTATTATAATTATTCTTTAAATTTTTTTATTCAAACCAATAATTCTAATTCCCAAAACAACTATTCATTCTTAATATCTTTGTCTCATGAAAAAAGAGAGATAAAATCATAGAAATGTGCGTCTGTGTCATCATCACTTAGCAGAGGCGAAAGAGTTATTTATGTGCTTTGGTTGTCACCGCACATTAACCTCATTCATTCTCGCCAAAACATTTCATTCCACATTTTCCCCATTTCTCTGCAGATTTCTTGCTCTGATCCTGCTTGTTTCTTGACTTTGAAGTTGCTTTCTGTATATCTAATTCCTTCAATCCCTTGCATTTCTTCTGTATCTGCTGTGTCAGGTCATGTAATTGTGAACCATTTTCATTGTTTTTCTCTATTTTTGCTTCTTTTTCCTGCCTTTTGGGTTTCTTCTTCTCTGAATAATGTAATCTGGGGATTTAAGCTTTCTTGCTTTAATCTTTCTCTGTTTAGTTCATGTTCATTTCCTTGAAAGTTCTGTTCTGAAGCCGTGTGCCTGTTTTCCATTATGGGTTCTCGCTAATCTTGCTGTTCCTGGCCGGTGTGACTGTTTTTGTCGATGCCCATTTGCTTTTTCTTGGTCTGAAACGTTCAAAATGAAGTTTGGGATTATGGGTTTTCGTTAATTTTTGAAGTTTTGCTTTTGTAGCAGCTATATTTTGATTTTGTATCGAGTTTCGCCTTTCTTTTTAGGATGTAAATCCTTCCCACATTACCAAGATCCAGTGTTCTTAGTGGTTTAGTACTCCTTTGGGTGGAATTAGTTGATTGATAGTTCGTTTTGATCTGAAATGATGAAGGTTCGTTAGCTCAGATTACCTTAGTTGCTATGAAAAATTCCACCCTTGTTTTCGGAGTTAAAGCTATTGGGGTCACTCCCAATTGATTCATTTTTTGATTTTTTCATTTGTAGCTAGCATTCATATACCCACCATTCTTTACCAACTCTCTTAACGATGTAAAGTTCTGTTAACTTAATTCAACTCGATTGCGTTACTGAAGGTAACACTAAATGTATTACATTCAATTTTCTCACCTTTTGTTCAATATCTATGTGAATCTAGAGTTGTTTGTTTCTCTTTCCATAGGACATCATAAGTTATTAGTTATGAAATCTTAACCATCATGT
Source organism: Sechiopsis laciniata (assembly GCA_037833695.1). Classification (NCBI taxonomy): domain Eukaryota; kingdom Viridiplantae; phylum Streptophyta; class Magnoliopsida; order Cucurbitales; family Cucurbitaceae; genus Sechiopsis; species Sechiopsis laciniata. The sequence continues at coordinate 9,292,469 of JBBMKA010000005.1, read as the reverse complement.
TGGCCTCTCGAGTTCTGTTAACTTGATTATGGTTTAGTTTATCACTTTGATTTGTCTCTTCAATGTTACTTCCACTCTCATATTCTTAATATCTCAAAAGAAAAGGGGCAAAGAATTTGTTCAAAAACCTTCCTGTTCACAAAATATTCCACTCAACATGGAAGAAACATTTTTCCCATTTCGTGGGATTAAGAATGATATTAGAGGAAGACTTCTATGTTACAAACAGGATTGGACTGGTGGACTTCGCTCTGGTATCAGGTTTGGTTGCTTATGACACAAAACAATCTCTATATACTTTCATTTTATTGCCTCACCAAGTTAGAACTGTATATTTATGTGCAAGGTTTGTTTGTTTCAGGATCTTGGCCCCAACAACGTATATATTCTTTGCTTCAGCAATTCCAGTTATATCATTTGGGGAGCAGCTAGAAAGGAATACATGTATGACTACCTTTTCAGTTGCTAAATAAGATTTTTATGATTTATGAACTTGTTGTAGTCTGCTCAGATATGTTTCTCTCTTTTGTGTTTGTCATAGACGGGACTCTTACTGCCGTACAAACTCTAGCATCAACGGCAATATGCGGCATCATCCACTCGATCTTTGGGGGACAGCCTCTGCTCATTCTTGGGGTTGCTGAACCAACTGTTTTGATGTATACATTTATGTTCGATTTTGCAAAGGACCGAAAGGAACTGGGGCAGGAACTATTCTTAGCCTGGACGGGATGGTATCTATTAATTTACTGACTGTATGAATAATAATATGACAGGTACATGTCTGGTGGTGGCAACAAAAAGTTAACCTTATATTTTTCTTTTCTTGGTCTATTCTAGGGTCTGTGTATGGACAGCCATTTTGCTTTTCTTGCTGGCTGTGCTGGGTGCATGCTCCCTCATCAATAGGTTTACACGTCTTGCTGGAGAACTGTTTGGTCTGCTAATTGCCATGCTCTTTATGCAGCAGGCGATACGTGTGAGTATGCTTTTTGATACTTAGATGAAATGTATCGGTCTCGGTCTCATGACCAATTAGAAGAATTGGAAAGTTGAATTTTCTTATGATCTTGATTCGAAATTCCAGCTTCTCGAGGAAGCTACAAAATTTGTCTCGTAACAATTTGATTGTCTTGCACTCTGTTCAGAACAACTGACATAGTCCAATGTACTATTTCCTTGTATAGGGTGTTGTGGAAGAATTTGGCATACCTCAGAGGGAAGATACTAATCAGGTGGCGCTTCAACCTCCTTGGCGATTTGGAAATGGAATGTTTGCATTAGTGTTGTCCTTCGGGCTTCTACTAACTGCGCTTAAAAGCCGTAAGGCGAGATCATGGCGCTATGGGACTGGTACAAACATATGCTGTTCTTTTGATTTCTGAAATAAAGAATTTAAAAAAAGTATAGTAGAAATAGATACAATTTCAAGGATAGTTTTGGACACTATGTTGTGTTTCTAAAATGACTTCGGTATGACATAGCATTTTTTAATTACTGTACATCATCATGCAAATATTGATTTGATTTAGTTTTTTCCCTGAAATATGATCTAAAATATAGGTTGCCTACGGGGATTTATCGCGGATTATGGTGTTCCAGTTATGGTGCTTGTATGGACAGCTGTATCTTACATTCCAGTTAACAATGTCCCACATGGGATCCCAAGAAGGCTTTTCAGTCCCAATCCATGGTCTCAGGGTGCCTATTCAAATTGGACAGTTGTAAAGGTTCGTTATATTTTTCCAATATCCAAGTTTCTAATAGTTTCATAGCGAGAATTTGCATCAAAGTAAAGCCATACACTTCCCTGTCTCTAGGGCATGTCTAGGTATTTACACTTTTGCCAATATGCAGGAAATGTTGAAAGTGCCTCCATTGTATATAGTTGGAGCGTTCATACCAGCAACCATGATAGCAGTTCTTTACTACTTTGATCACAGTGTTGCATCTCAACTTGCCCAACAGAAAGAGTTTAATTTGAAAAAACCAGCTTCATATCATTATGATCTTCTTCTCCTAGGTTTCCTTGTAAGCTGTCTTATGGAAATGCTATATTTCCTCTTCTTACCCCTTTTTACTACAAATCTAGTAGCTCTGTAAAGGAGCATTGGCCTCCAATTGTTTGATGTATAAGGAAAATGTTTTTCATCGCAATAGAAACTATTTCTCAGGTTATACTCTGTGGGCTTATAGGCATACCGCCTTCCAATGGTGTAATTCCTCAGTCTCCGATGCACACGAAAAGCTTAGCTACCCTAAAACATCAGGTAATACCTTCTACTGAGTTCTCAATATATTTGAATTTTATATGCATATATCTATTTTCTCTGCATTGAACTTTGTCATTACAAAACCTTACGTCCAACGTTCATTATGAACCTTCTTCTTTCTCTCTCTGAATGTATGCGTGCATATCCATCCCTATTATCACCGAGATCTCGGCTTCAGCCATTCTTTTTGGCTCATGGGGTGTTAGATTGTGTTTGCCAATCAACTTCCTTTTTCGAGTGTTCTTGAATGCATCTCCTTTTCTCCGTGTTTCATCAATCAACTTGTGCAATTTATATGATTGTTCTCACTCTCTTAAAAACTTGTGTGTTTTTATTTCTTCTGAAACAGCTTTTGCGGAACAAGCTGGTAGCAGCAGCGCGTCAAAGTTTCCGTAAAAACTCAAACTTGAGTCAATTTTACAGGAACATGCAAGAGGCATATAATGAGATGCAAACTCCTTTAATTTACCAAAATCCACCAGCTGCGGTAATAAGGATAATTTGGTATCCACTTTCTGTTTTTCTCATTTTTACTTGTTTTGCTCACATGTCTTGGCTTCAAAGCAGGGGCTAAAGGAGTTGAAAGATACCACGATCCAACTGGCTTCAAGAACTGGCTACATTGATGCACCTGTTGATGAAACTATTTTCGATGTGGATAAAGATATCGATGATCTTCTCCCTGTGGAAGTCAAAGAACAACGCCTCAGCAATTTGCTTCAAGCAATAATGGTTGGTGGCTGTGTTGCTGCTATGCCTCTTTTAAAGAGGATCCCTACTTCGGTTCTTTGGGGCTACTTTGCTTTCATGGCAATCGAGAGCTTGCCCGGAAATCAATTCTGGGAAAGGATTCTACTGCTTTTCACTGCTCCAAACCGAAGATACAAGTTAGTTAACATCTATATACACGTGCACACACAAGTTATATTAGTTTCTTGTCCTTGCACATTTCCAACAACAATGCATTGATCTCACGGTAGGTTTAACCAAACAGCACATTTAATGGGGGGAAACTTATAAACTATTGTAGCTATAATCTTTGAAAGTAGCCACTGAATTTTTCCTAGTGTTGAACAAAGATCCAATGATGATTCATTTCACTTTCAGGGTGCTGGAGGAATATCATGCAACCTTCCTAGAATCTGTCCCATTCAAAACAATTGCCACCTTCACCTTGTTTCAGACAGTATATTTGTTGATGTGTTTTGGTTTAACATGGATTCCAATTGCTGGTGTTCTTTTTCCACTGTTGATCATGCTTCTTGTCCCTGTGCGGCAGTATTTGCTCCCTAAGTTCTTCAAAGGTGCTCATCTTCAGGACTTGGATGCTGCTGAATATGAGGAAGCCCCTGCGATCGCTTTTAATCCGTCGTTCGAAGTAAGCAGCCAGTAATCTCTGTTCATTTTAGTTAAATCTGTTGGCTATCCTAGTTATGTAGGAGCTAAGATGTCATCCACATCTTCATTGAGTTGAATTTGAATAATTTTGGTCATTTGGTATCTGAAAACGCAAGGATAAATCCTAGAATTTCATCTGTTTTCTGGGTTTGGAAAATTAAGCTTATAAACACTACTTCCACCTATAACTTTTTTTAATTAAATGTTTTAAAATCCAAGTGAGTTTTGAGAACAAAACCGAGTAGTTTGTAAAAACTTGTTTGTTGTTTTATAATTTAACTAAGAATTCAAATGTGTTCCTAAAGAGAATAAAACCATTAGAAAGAAATGGTAAGGAAAAAAGTTTAACTTTGAAAATGATTATTAAACGAGACATTCTTTATTTTCATCTGAACCAATGTGAAAGTTGAACATAGGACTAGGAGCACATAATCATCTTAAATAATGGTGTGTGTGATGCAAAAGCAGTCATTGCATTCCATTTTCAGTTCTGTAGAAGGATGCTTGAATTGAGTATAATATTTCTCCTCTGCTTTGGTACTATTTCAGGATCGAATGGGAAGAACACCCAACATTGACGACAGTGAAATACTCGATGAGATGATCACGAGAAGCCGTGGCGAGATTCGGCGTACGCAGAGTTCGAAAGTGACAGGCTCAACCCCAAGATCTGTAGAGGGTATCAAACCTACATACAGCCCACAAATACCACAGAAACTGTACAGTCCAAGGATCAATGAGCTGAGAAGAGAAAGAAGTTCTCTATCTCCTGGAAAAGGATTTGACTTCAAGGCAAGTCCAAATGCAGAACTTGAACCAGAACCAGAACCAGAACCAGGACCATCTTTTAGATATTAGATATTGTTAATTGTGTTCGAGAGGCCTTTTAACGTTGCTTTGGTGCACCTAAGTGTTAGTTTGTATGCCTATTATTTCTATTTTTCTTTTTCTTTTTTGAAATAAAGCAAACCGAGAACAGACATATACTGTTTATGTAGGCTTTGTCATATAGAATTATCTGATTATATTTGCTTCCATTATTATTTTTCTTTTCTCTGTTTGATATGTGTGTGAATTGTGATGTGATTTATTTCTTTTTAATTATGATGAAGTGAATGTTATATAATCATGAGTTAAATATTCAAATATCCTTGAACTCTTGTTTTAATAGTACACGAAGACTTCAGTTTGACCATTGAATTTTGAAATTCTTAAAAGAATAATCCTTGAAGAGCTTTTTCGTTAAAAGGATGAATGAAATTTGATGTGGTACTTAATATGTAAAAGCTAAGTACGAAATAACTTTGAATTGAAATAAATGGTACTGAAATATTTGGTTGTCAATTTAAACCAAATTAATTTGAGTTTGGGAGATCAAAATCTTGAAACAAATAAGAACACTACTTTGCTGTCATTTTTAGGGGAAGAACTCTTCAAACCTTCCTTTTTATCAATAATTTTAAATTTGTTATAATTAAGTCTTTGACCAGGTCCATAATTGATATGTAAGAGTTCATTTTTTTTTTTTTGGGTAGGATTTAGCCTATTATAATATAATTGAGAAGAAAAGATCATGTATAGATTAGTTTTTTTTTTTTTTTTTTTGGAGATTACTAAAATTTAGAAGTGTGACATTTGAATCCATGACCTGATCATTAAGTGTACAATGATGCCGTTGAGCAATTACTCGTGTTGGCATATATATATATATATATATATATATTAGTTTCAAAACAAATATTTAGACTATTTTTTATATATTATTATACAATTATGGAGGGAATCAAACATTAAATCAGATTCAATAAGTTAAAAACATTCTTGAAATGAAATCTTATAGTTAATGCGTTTGGATTATCAAGGTTAGGTGGCTTTGGATTCCAATCTTACCAACCCAGAAATGGACAAATCATATAAAGCCAAAATGGTTCTCACGCTCCACTCTTTAATTTTAAATGTAAAGTTTGCCCCCCGATGGCGGCCTTTTCTAAGATCAATTATTTTCGAGACATTTTTTTTCTTCTCAACTTTCGTTACGAGCAAATAAAGAAACACTTTTTTTTTTCTTTTCAAAATGACGATTTTATCATTCTATCACTCCAATTTAACTTGGAGAGTTCAACACTTAATTTTAAGTGATATTAAACGGATCAAATTAATAATTTAGAAGCGTAATTATTAACCCGTGTTATACTTTATGAGTGTCACGTACAATTTTTCCGAATAATTCTAAAACAAGAAATGCTGGATATGAAAATAATTTTAAAATTTATAGATAAAAAACTTAGTTTTTTTTTTTTTTTTTTTTTTAAATTCAACATAACTATTGAGGGCGAGTAAAACCAAACCAGTAACCTAATGATTATTGAGTCATATAAGATATCTCAAGTTATGCTCTTTTTGGCAAGAAAAAATCAAGTTTTAGAAAGCTAAAAATAAACTTTATCACAGCTGCTGACTTTTAGTAAAACACCAAAATAAAACAAATCCCTAAAAAAAAAAGGATTTGAAAAGCTGAGAAATAAAGCAAGCATACAATAAGTGGCAAAAAGACCGGGTTTAAATCTGAAAGCTTAAAATGTTCACTAGTGTTTCATTTCTAATGCTGTTCGTGTGGTCACGTGCAAGTAAATCTGATACCTATTATTTGTCCACAAAGAATAAAAGTGCAGAAAAAACCTTCCAGTGATTTCTACATGGCAACTACAAAACAAATCGTCATTGGATTTTATGTCATCTAGCAAACCAACTTACCAAGGCAAAATTTCATGGGAGGCTTTTAAGCTGCCTTTGGCTTGGCTTTGATTCGCTTAACCCTTGAATACAGGAAAACCCCAGCAAGAGCCATTCCAGTGCCTGCATTAAGTCCAAGCAAGAACGAACAAGAAGTGTTTTAATGTATCAAGAAGTGTTCGACACACGTATCATAAGTTGAAGATTGAAGCAGTCATCCAATATTACCAATAGAGTTGATTGGAGATACAGGTGTTTGGAAGAAGATAACGGAGCTCACGATGACCACAACACGCTTTACGCAATTGCCTACTGAGTGTGTAACAGGTGATACTCTTTGCAATATCATGTAAGAAACCTACAATAGTCACCCCAATAGAAGACGTCAGTGGAAGCCCGTCTATGCAAATGGGAAATGATCGGTAGGCACTGCAGACGTTTAAGAACTATACGAACGCCAATGTCGTCGTGCATCTTTAGACCAGAACTACACCAAAAGTTCTCATTACCATGATCTGAATTTTCTTAGTGTTGCAGAGTACTACAACATATACTCCCTTTTCTAAAAAAATGTTGAATATCTCACCAGTGATATTGAAATATTTACCTGTTGGTATGCATGGAAACAAAGGGCAGCAACAAGAGACCTAATGTACACTTGTTTCATGTTCAATCCCTGTAATGAAAGAAATTACAGTGAAGAGCAACATATAAAACTAAAGAAAATTTCTACAGAAATTTTGGTTCTTGAATTACGTACAGCTGACTGAAGATATGCAGGAGTGAACTTGACACCTTCCATGAAGATAGCCACAGGGGACAACAAGAAAAAGGACATGACTGTTATTATTGAAAAGAGGGTGATGTTGTCAATTGACTCCTGTTTCACGAGAACAAAATATGGTTATACTTTACCACTCTATCGAGCAAAGATATTAATGGAATAAAAAGATGTCAAAGTGAATGAATACAAAAAACGAGTTGGATGCAGTTGCTACTAAAATAGTTTCTCATCTATTCGATACAGAACAGAAGCAGAACATGTTATTAGAAAGATGCATCTGTAATGCTTACCTCCTTTTTCACCATGACCTTTTTGCTAAGGACATTACGAGATTGATTAGTCAAATTGGATGCCATCGCACTTGTAAATCCAGACCTTTTACGAGAAATGTGATATATCAGAAATTGCATAATTAATCCATTTTCTAGTGATCTACTTCCAAGAGTAGGCATACTAAAACCTTGTCTTACCAGTTGAAAGAGGCCTCAGTGGCAGATGCCAATGCAACACCACCAACAATTGGCAGAAGAGATGCAACTACCCAGGGAGTAGGAGTCTTCACGGACAGAAAGACAAATGTCAGAGTTAAAACACCCCCAATTTCCCATCAATGAGCAAAAGGGAATGCAACAACAGCAGCATTTTTCTCATAACTTTAACAGGTCAAGATCTCAAGCACAAAAAGTAATAAAACATCTAATTGCTGAAATTCAGGTCCGACAATGTTCAGATTTTGACAAAATAATTAACAAGTGGTCACACTTAAATTCATACCTCTCCAAGAAACATTGCTGATAGGATAACCGAAAAGAACGGCTCCATAGCTTTGATTGTGTGAGTGAACGATACCGACACTTTCCCGAGACTCATATTTGTAAAAAGATTTCCCAATGTGTGAACAAATGCCAGCGGCAGAATAGCAACAAGCTGTTTAAGTTTAATGAAGTCAAATCCTCATAACAAAATTCATTATTAAAACAGGTTACATGTACACGAGGCTCCAAGAACCTAAAAGGGAAACAATAACAATTACCTGAGCACCACTAATCTTGGGCTTTTTGTAGAGATTAAGACCCCACATAAGAAGAACAAGTACGGTGCCTACAACAAATTGAACCATGGTGACAGTTACTGGGAATGGAAACACCTTGAGTACCTGTGAACAAGTGGTATCAAATATCATCAGCATTTACATCTCCCAAATAAGCTATCACCACCAATTCAATTCACCTTAGTTGGAGCAAGTCAAGTTGAAAGTTGAAATGAATAAGAAGGTGAAAAGAGTTGTTGAAATATTGAATGAGCAATTTACTTAATCAGACACTGAGGATCTAATTCGAAAGAATCTGATACGTACAATCAACTGCAGAAAAGAAAAAACTCTCAAGATTATACTACTTTCAAGCATTAACATACCAGCAAGAGGTTAATCATGCCTTATCGTTCATTTGCCATTATCAAGACCTTCACACAAGAAAAATATACTCGCACGGATCTACAAGGAGATTTTAATTTTACATAATTACGAAAACAACTTATTCTCTACTTGATCGAAATATGATAATATCGGAAGGAAGTGAAAAGAAAAAGCTGGCGTCAACATTTCTTAAGAAATAGAAATACTCGTAGATAAATCTTCAGACGAGAATACTAACCTAGAGAAATACTTGATGTAATAAGACTAACTTTCATTTCTCAATAGGATTCACATACAGAGCATTATCAAGCCTCGGAATCTCGCGGTACGGCATTTCATGCAAATCGAACAAAGTAACAACGAATTCTAACAATCCTCCCATACAAAATGCAGAAAACACCGTAAAATTTTAGCATAAGACCAACCTGCTTGTTGTAGATGTTAAAGTAGATGTTGAAAAGGTACCAGAGGCCAAACAACAGCCCAAGCTCCAAGGTTTTCTTCAGATTACCGCCATCACTGGCGGCCTCTCCTGCGCTATCCGGAACCGCAGTTGCCTGAACCTTGAAACAGTTCGCATCGGAACCCGAACCAAGCGATGGCACACCAGTCCATGGCCGGAGTTTGGCGGAGCAAAAAGGAGACGAAGACAGAGTCCAAGATCGCCGGGGCCAAGAGGAAGGAATAACAACATTGTTGAGGTCTCCGAGATCTCTGGAATTCGAGGAAGACGAAGAAGATAACCGAATTGAGTTACATCCAGAACTGAAGGAGGGAGGCAAAGGCCTCCGAGGCTTGAGAAGAGGAAGAGAAGGCGATAACGTAAACGCAGAGCTCTGCATTTCGACGGCGAGATCTGAGATCGGAGAAGAGAACGGAAAACGGCCACGGAGCCTCCGCCGAGGAGAAAGGTTGGTGAAGCAGTGGTTGGTGGCGCAATATGCAATTGCAAACAAGAATGAAAGACGCTTTTACATTTGGGGAATTTAAGTAGTCAAAATTGAACGCCCAATGACGGATATTTTAATTAAAGCATTTTATTTCCCTATTAAAAGATTCTTCTCTATGACTATGCGGATGAATAATCAAACTTTTAATCTAAAAATGGTTATTACAAGTTTTAGGTTACTTGAATTATGTTCATTTTAATTTGAAATTCATTGTATACTTTTTTTTTTTTTTATGTACTGAGTATCTAATATAATTTTTTTATTTTAAAAATATTTAAAATTAGTTTAAATGACAAATATAAAATTGATATTAATAGAAATTAATTTACTAATATTAATAATTTTAATGCATGGTAAAATATTAACTTATTTCTGTTTATTTTTTAGAATAAAATATTAACTTATTTCTAAAGTTTATAATATAAATTTTTTTTTTTTTTTTTTAAGTAACAAACATTTGTTGTATTAACCAAATAAATTTTTTTATAAAAAACATAAATTAAATTTGAAGTTGAAAAATCAAAATAAAACAAAATTGAAAGTAGGTGACAAAAATGATATTTTGAAAATTTTCATTTTTTTAAAAAAGTAATAGAATTTGGCAACCATTATGTTTTCTTTGTTTCTTTATTTTTTATATTTATTTCATAAATATTTAAGAAAATGTATAGACATTTAAAAAAAAAATCATTTTATTTTCCTATTTTTAGACCGAAATTGTCTCGTCCGCTCGTGAGAATAAAGTACAACGGAATGTTATTAGGATGATAACTAAGTTGATTTTAAAATTCAATATCTTAATGATGTGTTATTATTGATCCTTACATGAATTTTATTTCTAAAAAATAATAATAATTAAATGAATTGCCAACTTTTTATATTTATAAATAAAATAAACACCATAACTTTTCACCTTCAAAAAATAAATTAAAGTTTTCATCTTCTAACATTAAATTAAAATTTTCATCTTCTAAAAATCAAATTAAAAATAAATTGGAGATTCATCTTCCATCTTCTATTCTCTACTTTTCATCCATTCAACAAATTCATTTTCCAAGAATTCATGAGCTGATTGAGTTCTTTGCTGATTCTCCATAGACTGTTTAAGAATGTTTTGAGCTCTTCATTTCTCATCATACCTTGTCTCGTCCAACCAAGAACATTGTTCTACCAATTTCTCTATTTTGAAATGTTCAAATCCAATATTTACTAATTATCATGGAATGGTTCAATTGGTTACTATCGTCGGCAAAACATAGCAACCAAAAAAGTTTTATTTTTTTTAAACTATTTTATATAATGTATGATTTCTATCGTCGGACGAAATCCTTTGTCAGTGGAACTGCCGGACAACGCTTTATTAAATATAAAATGCTTTTTGAAAAATTGCAATCAAACGAGAGAAAATACTTTAAATGCCCAAAGTAAAAAAGGCAGCTCTTTCAAATAAAAATAATAAAAAGCACCAAATTCATTTGGGGGAAAATATTTTCACAAAGCCCGATCAATTGGAATCACTTGTGATATTATTATTGTTATTTTTTTTAATTGAATCACTTCGATCTAGTCCAATTTTGTTTTTTTTCTTTTTTTCGATTTGTTTGTTTGGGTTATTGAATAAATTGATGCCAATTGAGGTTTTGTTGTCTCGATAAAAAAGAGTTGATGGATAAAGGTTAGTCTTTTCAAGGGTTTACAAATTTTTTTCCGTGGGAAAAGTTCTTTCCAACTACTTTGGTGGAGTCATGTTTTTCAGTTAATTTTACGTGTGTAGGCTTATCTCACAAGACTTTTCAAAATTCAATTTTAAAAGTGTTGAAGATAGTTATCTAATCTATTTTCTTTGAGTTCTATTACTTATTGTATGTTAAAATCGTTGTACGAGAGACTTCTCTCATTAATATAATGTTTTTTATTCTTTATTTTTTTTTGGTCGGTCACAATTCGATTTGTAGATCGAATCTATATCAATGTTCGAGGGTGTTCTCCCTTCATTTTATTTGATTGATAATGAAAGTTCTATTGTCATAAAAAAAAGAAGAAGCTATAACTATTATTATTGCATAATTTAATGTTTTTCATTGAAACTATTTAATCTATATCAATGTTCGAGGGTGTTCTCCCAAATGCATTAGTGAGTATTATCATCTAACTTTTAATAATATTAGTATTTTTGTATAAATCTAATAATACTAGTATTAATATGTATTTATAATACAATGTTAACACCTGTTAATTATTATAAATGTTTGTAATTAATGTGTGAGAGTTGGTTGAGTACAACTTTTCATATTTTTAAAAATGAAAATTTGACACTTTAAGTTAAAATTACCTTAATTATTAAATATTTACAATTTTAGAAGTATTTTTAGGTTCATATTTTAATATAGTAAAATTTAAAAAATATTTCATATATAGCAAAATATAAAATATTGAACTTGATGGAAGCTCATGGATTTAAAGTTTCACTTAATTTAAATCTATAAATTTCAATTGACTAAATTCTATTAATTCTATGGCTATCAATTAACGTGATCGGATCAATGTTACTATATTTGAATTGTAAACTTTTCAAAAGTTTTAACACTTATGTACGAATGCTTGAACTCAAGTCTTTTTTATACTATCAAAATAATGGCAGAATTTACTAATAAGAATCAAAATCAACTGACGTAATATATATAATAAAAAAATTACAACGTTATTATTTGAATCTTGTACTAGGAAATATTGTTGATTTTTTTAAACTAGTGCAGAAATTTGACGCCTATGACTAACTCGACCAAATTATCCACGTGTTATAATTGGTTTGACAATTATATATCATTACATAGTCTATATAATAACAAAAACTTTAATTAAAAAAAAGAAAAAAGAATGGACATAGGATTTTTTTTTTCGTCATTCGAATAAAACAATTTTATTTAATCTACAAATATATTTTAAAGCATTTTTTTTGTATGGATATAAAGGGTCGCATTTTTAAGAGTCTTATAGGAAGAATTAGATTGGTCTATTATATCAAAATATTAATTTAGTAATTTGCTCTTAGACTATTGTTTTTGGAATATAGGTGTCAATAATTAAGAGTGTTCGTGTTTAAAAAGTAAAATTAAGAATATCCAAAAAAATTGATTAACTTCTAGGCACTTTATGTAGTCATCTTAAAACAATAACAAATACATTATTTTCATCTAAATAATTGATATGAACACGATTCTCATATTTATTTTTTCTAGAATCAATGAATAAAGTTTACAGTCACCATCAAACAAACCACATTCATCCATTTATTTTCTAACTGCGACTTTGAGAGTTCAATTTATCTTTATTAAGACATATATGTCGAAAAATGCTGGATTTAATTGAGGAAGCATTTAAGGTAAACAAAATAAGTATCTTCTCAAAAAATAAAATAAAATAAGTATCCTTACTAAAATCCCGAAAAATAAGGGGGATCAATGACTGCTCTATCCGGGCTTTGACTTGGTCAAAATAAAATAAAATAAATAAATATCGTTACTAAAATCCCGCCATTTAATTCCGCTGTCTTAAGACGCAGTGTTCGTTCTATCAGCACTCTGTTTTCTTTCTCGGACTGAAATCGTGCCCTTCTCCGGTGGCGTACGGCGGCGGCTCGTGATGGGCGACGACGGCGCCGATGAGAGTTTGTTAGGGTTTTAGGAGCCTTTCCCTATCTCTCCCTCCGAGGTGGCGATTTCAGGCTGTTGGCTCTTGCCGGAATCGACATCGGAAGTGTACAGTCGGTACTTGAGGAGGCGGCGATGTTGACGGAGAGTGGCCACTTCCTCGCCGCCTGCAGGCAGGAAGTTAGGGTTTAGGGTTTGCACTTTTGCCTCTACGTTTCTTAATCCCTCTTTTTCCATCTCTGATCAAAACTCTCTGTTTTCCTCATTGTACTGAAATCCGATGTATCTATCCTCAGGTGGAAAGAACTGTGCGGTGGTTCGTGATCGGCGCCGATGGAGAGTTTATTAGGGTTTTGGGAGCCATTTGCAGAGTACGTATTTCTCTTCTTCGATGGATATTACGGCGGGCTTCCCCAATGTCGACTGCAACAAACCCTTGTTCCCATTCTTTATCCTTTCGCTCTGCTTCCCCCAATTCTAGGTCTTCGATTAGGGTTCATTGGAAGCCTCTGCTTCCTCGTTTTCCTCTCAATTCAACCACACACTGCGTCAGTTCTTCTCTCCTCCCGGCTGTCCGATTACCCGGGGACGCATTAAGGTACTTCGAAATCACTCGTGGACGCTTTGTGAATTACATCTTTTTTATAATAAGAAGGAAATTTTCTTTTAAATTCGGTTAATTTGGTCTATTGTTTGGAATGGTCTCTGTTAATTCTGTTAAACTAAAGGAAATTCTTATAACCCTTTAGTTTCTCAAATTTTCTGTCTGAAAATTTGATGGGATTACTGTACAAAGGATTCGTTAAACAATACCGACTTTCTTTAGGTGGGTTTTAGTATGCCTTGGGGGAGTTGAATTGGCCCTTGGAAACGTCTCCGTCGATCTACAAGAGCCGTTGCATGAATTTAATTAAAAAAACTCGAGAATACAAGAAACAAAACCTAAAAATTAAGGCTGTTTTTTTTTATAACCCTTTGGTTTTTGAAATTTAAGCCTACCATTTACTTCATCATATGGGTTTCATTACTTGGAACTATTATACTTGTTTTGGTTTATAACATTTGGTTAGAATCACATACTTCCTAAAGGAATATAAAACCATCTCTAGAGACTTTGTGTGTAAATACAAGCCTAAATTTCAAAACAAAAACCGAAAAACCACGATTATCAAAAGGGCCTTAGTTTATAGATTTTTGTACATACTCCATCATATGCTCCTAGTTCGTTACACTCTCAAGAAGACAGTGAAAAAGGAGAAAGGAGGTTTTTCTTGATTACCATATGAAATTACTGTATGGGGCCGGGTTGGGTTTCCTTTTCCTTTTGGGTTTTGTTTTCTAATTCAAAGTTTTCTTTTAGGCTGAAGTGGTGCTAAGAGGAAGTTTATGACTCTTGCTATATATAGAAATTCTTCGAATAGCAAGTTGGTGCACTAGATAGAGTTTTATGCTAAATGCCCAAAGTCCAGTTTTTTGCAGATCAAAGTTTGGGTCCAAAATTGCAGGTAAAAAACTCTGATACTGATTCAATATTACAAACAATCATGTGGGTCTTGACAATATGCATGTCATTAAGTTTTTCTTTATTTTTTTTCTTTTTCTTTTTCAGTTTCTTTTGAATTTTTCTCTATTTGAAAAAAAAAATACATGGTATGAGAGCTTTCTATTGTAGGCGTGCAGAAAGATTCTTTGAAATTTCTAGTTTTTTCCTTCTTATTATGCTATGGAAGTTGCAGATTCTCATTTAGGTGAAAACTCCGGCAGAGAATGCTACCCACACAACATCCACCTCCAAATTACTTAAGGTTAATTTCCATACACCACCCCATTTATGTATGGATAGACTTAATTTAGTAGGAATTACGAATTACAAGATCTTTTATTAGTGTAATTGACGAGAATCAATTTGTCATATAGGTCAACTAATTTTGACTCATGGTCACCAAAGCAGCTGAAAATGGTGATCTATGGTGGAAGCAACCGTGCTTAGATGATTGGAAATCAAGGTTATTTGGTTTTTGATATGAAATTAATTCTGTCTTTTTTGGTGGGTTTGGGCTGATTTTTTATGAATGTATTGTGCATGCAGCTGAGTGAGAATGATAAAAAACCATACACAAGATTCCGTCCCATTGGTTTCGCCGTCATCTATAGGTGTACCGGCATCAAAGTTTGCTTCTCGGTTTGAGTAAGGTTGAAAAGGCACAATCTTTTGAAGTGAATTCTAATGGCTCCTCTGTGATGGGCATGTTGCTCCTACCAAATCCTCTAGCTTCTTTGATGAATTTGGAATGAAGAATCACATGGTAGTAGGATTCTAAGAAACCAAGTTCAAATTCCACCAAAATTCAGGTTAGAATACAATACAAACACTTTCAAAGCTTTGTAGTCTAGGAATGAATGACAAATAAAAATAGATTTTTTTTCTCAAACAATTAAATAATTATCAGATCTTTTTTCTTGACATCATTTTCAGTTGAGCAAGAATGAGACTTTATTTTATATTCTTCTTTTCAGTTTTCAATTGCCCAGTAAGGGATCACGACATATACAAAGTCAACCATTATCAACCGTGTTCATTTGTAGCTATCCATATGGTGACCGTCCTTAATAAGGTTATTTTGTTTCAATTTGGTGTCTTTGTCTCACTTTTTATTATATCTATTTAATTTCCCTTTTTGGATGCATTTCTTTTGAAAGTAAATGATTAAATTGTAATGATTATTCAACTTAAGAGTAGAGGTGTACGCAAGATGAGTTAAGCCGGGTTAGATATATTTTTTCGACCAACTCAAAATTTTGCGTCGGTTTATTCCTCAACATGAGAAACCCGAATTGGGAGGGCAACCCAATCAACCTTTATGTTATTTAGTTTGGTTCGTTGGATTGCTATATTTAAGATTATAAACTTTAAATTGAAAAAGATGAACGATGATGTGAAGAAGATAAACGATTGTTGTTGGATGACAATTAGACGAACAATAAATAAAGATCAATGGATGAGGATAATTAACTAGAGAAGACTATTGGAGAAAGCCAAGATGAAGTTGTAGATCTTAGAGAAGCCATATGAGATAATCTAATCTTCGATTGCTTCTGTAAAAAAGATATAACCTCATAGGTGAGTTATTTTGAACATGATCTAGAGTATCAAGCAAGAGATTCCAACCTAGAAATTAAACCCTGTCGTGGAGGAACTACCAAACACAAAAATTTAACCTTCTTCCGAAATTTGATATTCCATAAGTAAGGAAAAGATATAAGAACCATAACATGAAGGAGTTTTTCTTTAAATTGTGGAGATGAGTGATGGCGAAACCCATAAGTTTAAAAGAGTAATGGAGGGGTGATGAAATGTTAAATATTACAGTGGAGTTGGTTTTGTTTTGGAAAACAAGATGAAGAACAACATCTTTGTATCTTGAGTTTATATGGTTGTGTTCTCATTGAGGGAGAGACTTTGTTAAGATAAAAGAATTATGAGTTATTGATTGGTAGTGTTTGACAAGTAAACGTAAACTTTTGTTTTTGGTTTTGTATAAGAAGATAATGATCGAGCTATCAAGAATTAAAGTCCACTTGTTAGATACAGATAATGCAAAGAATTGCTTATATAATGGACAAAGATATTTTATTAGAATTTCAACGATTTGTCATGAGAATTGTGTTGGGTTGAGAAGATAACATTAGAGATTATGTACTTAGAGACAAACAAAGTGTGGTGAAGGGAAGGAGTCTTTGGAATTGAGATAAAAAACCAAAAGGAAAGAATTTTTTGAAATTTTGTTCTGGAACAAAATGACAAAGAAGTTTGGAATTGTGCTCTAGATAATGACATTTTAGATTTGTTTAGTTTAATAGTTATGGATGCTTGGAAGAAGGAAGATGTTTTGTAAGGATGAGAATTTGGATTAAAGTATGAGACTTGATTTCAACTTTGTTTGTGATGAGAGTTTATATGGTTTGTTAAGATAAAGGAATTAAGAGTTATGGACTAGTTATTGTGTTTGACAAGTAGACGTTTACTTTTGTTTTTTGTATGAGAAGATAATGATTGAGCTATCAAGAATTAAAGTCCACTTGTGAGAAAGAGATAATGAGAGCAAGGGCTTAAGTAATGGACAAAGATACTTTCTTAGAATTATTGACATTTTGTTATGGGAATGAGAATTGTGTTGATATACTTAAAGACAAAATATATGTGGTGAATTGAAGAACTCTTTGAAATAGAGATTAAAAACCAAAACGAACGAATTCCTTGAAATTTTGTTTGGGAATAAAATGACAAAGAAGTTTGGAAATTTGTTCTAGGTTTGTGTGGAAGGTAAGACATCCATTGATGTTTTAGTTGTGGAGATTTATTGGCACACGTTTGAAGGAATAATTTGAGGGATGATGAAAAGTTGGATCAAATTTTGGGCTATAAGCTAAGATAATGAATGCATTTTAGATTTGTTTAGTTTTAATAGTTATGGATGGTTAGAAGAAGGAAGATGCTTTGTAAGGATTAGAATTTTGGGTTATAGTATGAGACTCGATTTAAACTTTGTTGTGATGAGAGATTTTATGGTTGTAGTCTCAATGGGGGAGAGGCTTTGTTAAGATAAAGGAACCAGAAGTTATTGCATTTGACAAGTTGATGTATACTTTTGTTGTTTGTATGAGAAGATAATGATTGAGGTATCTAGAATTAAAAATCAACTTATGAGATAGAGAGATAATGAGAAGAAGTGCTTAAATAATAGACAAAGATACTTTCTTAGAATTGTTGACGTTCAGTCATGGGAATGAGAATTGTGTTCATATGAGAATATAACATTATGTACTTAAAAGACAAACAAAATGTGCTGAATGGAAGGACTCTTTGGAATAGAGATTAAAAACCAAAATGAAAGAATTCTTTGAAATGTTATTTGGGAACAAAATGACAAAGAAGTTTGAAAATGTGTTCTAGGTTTGTGTGGAAAGGTAAGACATCCATTTGAATTTTTAGTTGTTGAGATTCATCGGCACATGTTTGAAGGAATAATTTGAGGGATGACAAAAAGTTGGATCAAATTAGGCTAATAATCTAGATAGTGAATACATTTTAGATTTGTTGAGTTGAATAGTTATGGATTGTTGGAAGAAGGAAGTTGTTCTGTAAGGATGAGAATTTTGGATTAAAGTATGAGACATGATTTCAACTTTGTTGTGATGAGAGTTTATATGGTAGTGTTCTTACTGAGGAAGATGCTTTGTTAAGATAAAGGAATTAAGAAATATTGATTAGTTATTGTGTTTGACAAGTAGACATATACTTTTGTTATTTGTATGAGAAGATATTGATTGAGATACCAAGAATTAAAGTCCACTTGTGAGATAGAGATATAATGAGAATAAGTGCTTAAATAATAGACAAAGATACTTTCTTAGAATTGCTGACGTTTTATCATGGGAATGAGAATTGTGTTGATACGAGAATATAACATTAGAGACTATGTTGTAGGGTTTTCTTGACATCCAAATGTTTTAGGGTCAGGTGGTATGTCCTGTGACATTAATCAGGTGCGAGTAAACTGGCTCGGACAGTCACGAATATAAAAAAAAAACATTAGAGATAATGTACTTAAAGACAAACAAAATGTGGTGAATGGAAGGATCCTTTGGAAAAGAGATTAAAAACCAAAACGAAATAATTCTTTGAAATTTTATTTGGGAACAGAATGACAAAGCAGTTTGGAAATGTGTTCAAGGTTTGTGTGGAAATGTAAGGCATCCATTTGATTTTTGAGTTGTGGTGATTCATCGGCACATGTTTGAAGGAATAATTTGAGGAATGATGAAAAGGTGGATCAAATTGTGCTAATAAGCTAGACAATGTATGTCTTTTAGATTTGTTGAGGTTAATAGTTATGGATGCTTGGAAGAAGGAAGATGTTTTGAAAGGATGAGAATTTTGGATTAAAGTATGAGATTTGATTTCAACTTATTTGTGATGAGATTTTATATGGTTGTGTTCTCATTGAGGAAGAGAATTTGTTAAGGTAAAGGAATTAAGAGTTATTGACTAGTTATTGTGTTTGTCAATTAGACGTATAGTTTTGTAATTTGTATGAGAAGATAATGATTGAGCTATTAAGAATTAAAAGTCCACTTATGAGGTAAAGATAATGAGAAGTGCTTAAATAATGGACAATGATATTTTCTTGGAATTGTTGACGTTTAATCATGGGAATGAAAATTGTACTGATATGAGAAGATAACATTAGAAATTATGTACTTTAACATTAGAAATTATGTACTTAAGACCAACAAAATGTGGTGAATGGAAGGACTCTTTGGAATAGAGATTAAATACCAAAATGAAAGAATTCTATGAAATTTTGTTTGGGAACAAAATGACAAAGAAGTTTGGAAATCTGTTCTAGGTTTGTTTGGAAAGGTAAGACATCCATTTGATTTTTTAGTTGGGGAGATTCATTGGCACATGTTTGAAGGAATAATTTGAGGGATGACGAAAAGTTGGATCAAATTGGGCGATAAGCTAGGTAATGAATATATTTTAGATTTGTTGAGTTTAATGGTTATGGATGCTTGGAAGAAGGAAGATGTTTTGGAAGGATGAGAATTTTGGATAAAAGTATGAGACTTGATTTGAACTTTGTTATAATGGAATTATTTTAGATCAAAGTATGATACTACTTGACTGAAAACAATATTTAGACAGGGAAACGATCTACTTAGTATGATATGGTTGATGGAGGACTTGACTATGTATCATTCAACAAGACAATCGAAGTGTGGAAGTGTTCTAGAAGATTCATCCAGAAGTAGAACTTATGTAGTCATTTAGTCATTGTAGTGAACTCGCACACCCCCCATTAACTTCTTTCTTTAAATATCTTTTTTCTCAAAATGTATATATTCTTATTAACTTTTTCATTTTTTTTTTTTAAAATTTGATTTTTCACTTACTATTTTTTTCTTAAATATTTAAAAAATTAGGTAAAAATATTCTTTCCAAGTTTTTTAGTTCTTTTTTAATTCAAAAGTTTTTTGCCTTTGAAATAATATTTTCTTCATATTTTCAATCTTTTTTTAGTCTTAAATGAAAACTTTCTTAAATAAAAATTTTCCAAAATATTTTTAATTTTAAAGTTTCTTCCATCCATTTCTAATTTTTTTCTTCGAAAATCTTTTAAGAAGTTTTTTTTTTAAAAAAACAATTGTTTACTTTTAATGTTTTTTTAAAAAACTTTATATTACTTTCAAATTTTTTTCAACCTAAAGGTTTTTATATTCTCCACTTCTAATTTCTATTACTTCACTTTTTAATTATTTTTTTTTCTAGTTTTTTCTAGAATCTTTCACAAACTCTAGTTTAAAAAATATCTTTCAATTTTTTTTTCTACCTAAAGGGTACCCTTTAATATTTCAAATGTTTTCTTTTTAATTTTTTTTTGTATATATTTTTTTGATCCTTTATTTCAAAATTTTTTTATCGAAAAATTGATTGACCGCTCGTCAATTTTGTTTTTTTTTTTTTTTAAAACTTATTTATAAACTTGTTTTTAGCTATTTTAGTTTTTTTTTTTTTTTTTTTTTTAAGGTTTGTGAAAGATTCTTTGAAATTTTTAGTTTTTTTCTTCTTATATTGGTTAGAAATTTCTATTTTTTTAACTTGTTTTATTCAGAAAAGTTTATTGTCTAAAAAAAGTTTGTTCCTACTCAAAGTTTTTTTCTTCAAATTTTTATTTTTCACCTATATCATATTTTCATTTAATCTAAATTTTTTTCTTCATAATCTAATTCCTTTCCTTTTATTCCTTTCATCGGGAACAAAGTTTAGAAGAAATTTTGAATAAAGTATAAGACACAACTTCAACTTTGTAAGGATAAGATTATTTTGAATTACAACACTTTGAGGCCTGACATTAAATTTCTTAGGACAAGAGAATTTATGATCAAAGAATGAGACTTGGACTTCAACTTTCTTAGGATAAGAGTTATGGATTAAATTATGAGACTGAACTTCAAGTTTTTTATGAACTAATTCTCATTCGTTATATTGGGATAAGAGGGAAATTTGGATTAAAGCATGAAACAACTTCAAAGAAAAGAGAATTATGGAAGCCAACTTTCTTAGGATAAGAGAGTTTCATATTAAAGTATGGGATAAAAGTGTGACATTGGAGTTCAACATGGTTAGGATAAGTGCATTTTAGATTGGTCTCAACTTCCTTGGTTAAGAGAGTTTCATATCAAAGTATGAGAGGGTTCTTGATGTTTTGTTGGAGATAAAGTTGACAAAAACTTTTGGATTAAAGTATTGAAGTTCACTTTAATTTTGACTATGTTAGTTTAAAGTTAACTTCAACCATTGTTCGGATAAGACTACTTGGGATTAAAGTATGAAACTTTACTTTAACTTTCTTAAGATAAGAGAGTTTTGGATTTAAGTATGAGATTGGACTAAGTGTGAGATTGGAGTTCAACATGGTTAGGTTAAGCGAATTCTTGATTGGTTTCAACTTTCATAGGATATTAGAGTTTCATATTATAGTATGAGAGAGTTCTTGATGTTCTGTTGGAGATAAAGCTGACAACAAATTTTGGATTAAAGTATTGGAGTTGACTTCAATTTTGTTAAGATGAGAAAGCTTATAAGTAAGTGATGAGAATTGGCTTCAACTCTCTTGCGATAAGATAGTTTTGGATCGAAGTATGAGACGAGATTTGAACTTTTTGATTATAGAGCTCTTATTATTTGATTGGAGAAAATGTTTATTGATTTTCTTTAGGAATTAAATACGGACATGAAGTTTGAGTTTGTTATGATAAGAGAATCTTGGATTCAAGAATGAGAATTCGGCTTCAAGTTTATTAGGATAAAAGAGTTTTGGATTAAATTATGTGACTGATGTTCAAGTTTTTTTATGAACGAGTTCTCATTCGATTCATTGGGAACGATGGGTACCAAGAAATTTGGAGAGATTATGTACTTAAAGACAAACAAAATGTGGTGAATGGAACAATCCTTTGGAATAGAGATTAAAAACCAACACGAAAGAATTTTTTGAAATTTTATTTGGGAACAAAATCACAAAGAAGTTTGGAAATGTGTTCAAGGTTTATGTGGAAATGTAAGGCATCCATTTGATATTTTAGTTGTGGAGATTCATCGACACATGTTTGAAAGAATAATTGAGGAATGATGAAAAGGTGGATCAAATTGTGCTAATATGCTGGATAATGTATATGTTTTAGATTTGTTGAGGGTAATAGTTATGGATGGTTGGAAGAAGGAAGTTGTTTTGAAAGGATGAGAATTTTGGATTAAAGTATGAGACTTGATTTCAACTTTGTGGTGATGAGATTTTATTTGGTTGTGTTCTCAATGAGGGAGAGACTTTGTTAAGTAAAGGAATTAAGAGTTATTGACTAGTTATTGTATTTGTCATGTAGACGTATACTTTTGTTATTTGTATGAGAAGATAATGATTGAGCTATTCAGAATTAAAAGTCCACTTGTGAGATAAAGATAATGAGACAATCATAGGAATGAGAAATGTGTTGATATGAGAAGATAACATTAGAGATTATGTACTTAGAAGGCCAATAAAATGTGGTGAATGGAAGGACTTTTTGAATAGAGATTAAATATCGAAATGAAAGAATTCTTTGAAATTTTGTTTGAGAACAAAATGACAAGAAGTTTGGAAATGTGCTTTAGGTTCGTTTTGAAAGGTAAGTCATTCATTTGATTTTTTAGTTGGGGAGATTCATTGCCACATGTTTGAAGGAATAATTTGAGGGATGATGAAATGTTGGATCAAATTGGGCAGTAAGTTAGGTAATGAATGTATTTTAGATTTGCTGAGTTTAATGGTTATGGATGCTTGTAAGCTAGGTAATGAATGTATTTTAGATTTGTTGACTTTTAATTGTTATGGATGCTTGGAAGAAGGAAGATGTTTTGAAAGGATGAAAATTTTGGATAAAAGTATGAGATTTGATTTGAACTTTGTTATGATGGAATTATTTTAGATCAAAGTATGATACTACTTGACTTAAAACATTATTTAGACTGGGAAACAATCCAAAAGTTTGGATGACTTAGTAACATATGGTTGATGGAGGACTTGACTATGTATAATTCGACAAGACAGTCGAAGTATGGAAGTGTTCTAGAAGATTCATCCAAAAGTTGAAACCCATTAAATATATTTCTTTAAATATCTTTTTTCTCAAAATGTAAATTTTCACATTAACTTTTTAATTTTTTTTTTTTAAATTTTGATTTTTCACTTACTATTTTTTGCTTAAATATTTAAAAAATTAGTTAAAAAATTCTTTCCAAGTATTTAGTGTTCTTTTAATTAAAAAGTTTTTTAGCTTTGAAATAATATTTTCTTCATATTTTCAATTTTTTTTAATCTCAAATGAAAACTTTCTTAAATAAAAGTTTTCCAAAATACATTTAATTTTAAAGTTTCTATTTTCAGTTTGTAAAATTTTTCTTTGAAAATCTTTTAAGAAGTAATGTTAATTTTAAAAAACAACTCTTCAATTTTAATGTTCTTAAAAAAACTTTATATTACTTTCAAATTTTTTTCAACCTAAAGGTTTTTAAATTCTCCACTTCTAATTTCTATTACTTCACTTTTTTGTTTTTTTTTTTCTAGAATCTTTCACAAACTCCTTTTGAAAAAATATCTTTCAATTTTTTTTCAACCTAAATGGTACCCTTTAATATTTCAAATGTTTTTCTTTTCAATTTTTTTGTGTCTATTTTTTGGTCCTTTATTTCAAAATTTTTTTATCGGAAAATTGATTGACCGCTCGTCAATTATGTTTTGTTTCTTTAAACTTGTTTAGAAACTTGTTTTCAACTCTTTTTAGTTGTTTTTTTTTTAAAAGGGTTTGTGAAAGATTCTTTGAAATTTCTAGTTTTTTTCTTCTTATATTGGTTATAAATTTCTATTTTTTTTAACTTGTTTTATTCCGAAAAGATCATTATCTAAAAAAAAAGTTTGTTTCCTACCCAAAGTTTTTTTCTTCAAATTTTTATTCTTCACCTATCTCATTTTTTTCATTTAATCTAAAAAAAACTTTTCTTCATAATCTAATTCCTTTCATTGGGAATAAAGTTTAGAAAGAAATTTTGAATAAAGTATGAGACACAACGAAATAAGAACAAGAGAATTTTCGATCAAAGAATGAGACTTGGACTTCAACTTTCTTAGGATAAGAGAGTTATGGATTAAATTATGAGACTGAACTTGAAGTTTTTAGAGAATTATGGATGAGTTTCAACTTTTTAAGGATAAGAGAGTTTCAGATTAAAGTATAAGACTAGATTTGATTTTTTTATGAAAGAGTTCTCGGTGCTTTGTTGAAGATTAGGTTTGCAAATAATTTTGGATTGAAGTATTGGTATTAACTTCAGTTGTGTTATCATAAGAGAGTTTTTAAGTAAGTTATTAGACTTGGCTTCAACTCTCTTACTGCAATAGGATATTTTTGGATTAAAGTACGAGCAAGATTTGAACTTTTTGATCAAAGAGTTCTCATTATTTGATTGAAGAAAATGTTTACTCATTTTTTTTGAATTGAGTATGGAAATGATGTTCGAGTTTGTTATGATAAGAGAATTTTGGATTAAAGAATGAGACTTGGACTTCAACTTTCTTACGATAAGAGAGTTTTGGATTTAATTATGAGACGAAACTTCAAGTTTTTTTTGTATGATTTCTCATTCGTTTCATTGGGAATAAAGATTATTTTGGATTAAAGCGCTTTGAGGCCTAACATCAAATTTCTAAGGATAAGAGAGTTTTGGATTACAGTATAAGACTAGATTTCAACTTTTTTGATTAACGAGTTCCCATCGTTTTTTAGAGAATATGTTTACAATTTTTGTCAAGAGTTTAAGTATGAGATTGAAGTTTGACTATGTTAGGATAAGATGATTTTGGATTGAAGTATTAAAGCTAACTTCAAACGTTGTTAAGACATGACTACTTTGGATTAAAGTATGAAACTTGACTTTAACTTTCTTAAGATAAGAGAGTTTTAGATTAAAGTATGAGATAAGACTTTAAATTTATGATTAAGGAGTTCCAATTGGTATGATTAGAGAAAATGTTTACATAAACTTTTTGGATTTAAGTGTGAGATTGGAGTGCGACGTGATTATGATTTGGATAAGTGAATTCTGGATTGCCTTCAACTTTCTTAGGATAAGAGAGTTTCAGATTAAAGTATGAGATAAAAGTGTGCCATTGTAGTTCAACATGGCTAGGATAAGCGAATTCTTGATTAGGTTCAACCTTCTTAGGTTAAGAGAGTTCCCGATTAAAGTATGAGAGGGTTCTTGATGTTTTGTTAGAGATAAAGTTGACAATTTTTTTTGGATTATTGTATTGAAATTCAATTTAATTTTGTTAAGATAAGAGCGTTTATAAGTAAGCTATGAGAATTTGCGTCAACTCTCTTGCTATAAGACAATTTTGGATTAAAGTATGAGATGAGATTCGAACTTTTTGATTAAAGAGCTCTCGTTATTTGATTGAAGAAAATGTTTAATGTTTTCTTCGGGAATTAAGTATGGATATGAAGTTTGAGTTTGTTATGATAAGAGAATTTTGGATTCAAGAATGAGACTTGGACTTCAACTTTCTATATGTGGATAAGAGAGTGTTGGATTAAAGTATAAGACTAGGCTTTCTTGATTAAAGAGTTCCCATTGTTCGTTTACAATTGTTTTTAGGATTTCAAGTATGGGATTGAATTTTGACCATGTCAGTTTAGAGTTAACTTCAACCATTGTTAGGATAAGACTACTTTGGATTTAAGTATGAAACTTTACTTGTACTTTCTTTAGATAAGAGAGTTTTGGATTGAAGTATGAGATTGGACTTCTAATTTATGATTAAAGAATTCCGATTTGTTTGATTGGAGAAAATGTTTACTTAAATGTTTTTGGATTTAAGTGTGAGATTGGAGTTCAACATGGTTAGGTTAAGTGAATTCTTGATTGGTTTCAACTTTCATAGGATAGGGGAGTTTCATATTATAGTATGAGAGAGTTCTTGATGTTCTGTTGGAGATAAAGTTGACAACGAATTTTGGATTGAAGTATTGGAATTGACTTCAATTTTGATAAGATGAGAGAGTTTATAAGTAAGTTATGAGAATTGGCTTGAACTCTCATGCGATAAGATAGTTTTAGATTAATGTATGAGACGGGATTTGAACTTTTTGATTATAGAACTCTCATTATTTGATAGGAGAAATTGTTTACTGATTTGGACATGAAGTTTGAGTTTGTTATAATAAGGGAATTTTGGATTCAAGAATGAGACTTCGATTTCAAGTTTATTAGGATAAAAGAGTTTTGGATTAAACTATGTGACTGAAGTTTAAGTTTTTTTATGAACGAGTTCTCATTCGATTTATTGGGAACAATGGGTACCAAGAAATTTGAAATAAAGTATTCGATATAACTTTAACTTTGTAAGGATAAGATTATTTTGGATTAAAGCATTTTCAGACCTGTCATCAAATTTCTAATGATAAGAGAGTAATGTGTACTTAGAAATTTGGAATATAGTATGAAATAGAATTTCAACTTTGTTAGGACAAGATTATTTTGGACAAAAGCGCTTTAAGGCTTGACATCAAATTTCTAAGGATAGAGAGTTTTAGATTAAAGTATGAGGCTAGATTTCAAGTTTCTTGTTTAAAGAGTTCCCATTGTTTGATTTGAGAAAATGTTAACACATTGGAGTTCAACATGGTTAGGAATCAGGATAAGTGAGTTCCAGACTGGTTTCAACTTTCTTTGTATAGGAGAATTTCAGATTAAAGTATGTGACTAGATTTGATTTTTTATGAAAGAGTTCTTGATGTTTTGTGGAGATGAAGTTTGCAAAGAATTTTAGATTAAAGTATTGGAATTGACTTCAATTTTGTTAAGGTAAGAGAGTTTTTAAATAAATGATGAGAGTTGGCTTTAACTCTCTTGCGAATAGACAATTTTGGATTATGGTATGAGACAAGTTTACAAAATGTTAACAAAATTTCTTTTGGGATTGAGTATGGAAATGAAGTTTGAGTTTTTTATGATAAGAGAATTTTGGATTCAAGAATGAGACATGGATTTCAACTTTTTAGGATAAGAGAGTTTTGGATTTAATTATGTGACTGAAGTTCAAGTATTTTAAGAAAGAGTTCTCATTCGATTAATTGGTGGGAATAAAGGGTACAAAGAAATTTGGAAGTATTAGATATAACTTCAACCTTGTAAGGATAAGATTATTTTGTATTAAAGTGCTTAGAGGCTGTACATCAAATTTCTAATGATAAAAGAGTATTGTGTACCGTGAAATTTAGAATATAGTATGAGACATAATTTCAACTTTGTTAGGATAAGATTATTTTGGACAAAAGTGCTTTTAGATGGGACATCAAATTTCCAAGGACAAGAGAGTTTTGGATTAAAGTATGAGACTAGACTTCAAATTTCTTGTTTAAAGAGTTTTCATTGTTTGATTCGAGAAAAAAGTCTACGAATTTTTTTATTTTAAAGATTTTAAGTATGTGATTGAAGTTTGACTATCTTAGGATAAGATGTTTTTGAATTAAGTATTAGAGTTAACTTCTTCTTTTTTAGTATAAATTGGGGGAGGGTGATTACAAACCTACGTAGAAGGCACTATTGCTCTCAAATAAATGAGAGACAAATACCGATTCTCATGATTGACCCTGTGACTGCGGTGTTGAATTGGATTACCTCCAAACAATGAAACCAACAGGCCACCAATCCTTTCGGTATTAGAGTTAACTTCAACCATTGTTAGGATAAGACTACTTTGGATCAAAGTATGAAACTTCACTTTAACTTTCGTAAGATAAGAGAGTCTTGGTTTAAAATATGAGATTAGGCTTCAACTTTATGATTAAAAAGTTTCGACTCGTTTAATTAGAGAAAAGGTTTACCTAAATTAACTGGATTTAAGTGTGATATTGGAGTTCAACGTGGTTAGGATAAGAGAATTTTGGATTGGTTTCAAATTTCTTAGGATAGGGGAGCTTGAGATTAAAGTATAAGACTAGACTTAATTTGTTTATGAAAGAATTCTTGATGTTATTTTGGAGATAATGTTTACACATAATTTTTTTTTTTAAAGTATTGGAATTGACTTCAATTTTGTTAAGATAAGAGAGTTTTTAAGTATGTTTTCTCTTTTGCTTTGATTTCCGATTCTCTTTCTCTTTGGCTGACAAAAAGTTCGACCCTCTGATGATCTTCTCTCCTCCTGGCTATGTGATCACTCGTGGACGCCCAAAGGTACTTCGAAATCTCTCTCTATATCTACGTGCGTTTCTGCATTGTTTTCTTGCTGAAATTCACCGTTTGATGAATGATAAAGATGATATTAAGATTCCCCAACTTCATTGAAAATAAGAAGGAACATTTCTTTCAAATTCTATTAATTTGGTACACTGTTTGGAATAATTTCTCATTTAAAATAAAACTAGTCGGTCTGTGAATTTGATAGCTGGGATTACTGTACAAAAGATTGGTTTAACAAGACCGATTATTTTAGGTGGGTTTTAGTATGCCTTGGGGTAGTTGAATCGTCCCTTGGCAACGTCTTTATTGATCTACAAGTGCTGTTTCATGAATTTAATAAAAAAAAAACTTATATAATACAAGAAACAAAACCTAAATACTAAGGCTGTTTATTTGATAACCATTAGTTTTTATTTTTTAAAATTTATGCCAATAATTACTCATCCAACATATTTTTTTCATGACTTGATATCTATATTTTACTGATGTTTTTAAAAACCAACCCAAAATTTGAAATCTAAAAAAAATAGTTTCCAAATACTTGTTTTGGTTAGCAATCACATACTTCCCAAAGGAATATAAAACATATGTAGAGAATTTGGGTAAATACAAGGTTAAATTTCAAAAACCATTAATGAAAAACCATGGTTATCAAACGTGACCTTAGTTTTTAGTTTTTAGATTTTTGTAAATACTCCATTATGCTCCTTGTTCGTTAGACTCTCAAGAAGACAGTGAAAAATGAGAAATGAGGTTTTTCTTGATTTCCTTCTGAAATTACTGGGTTGGGTTTGCTTTTACTTTTGTGTTTTCTTTTCTAATTCAGAGTTGCCTTTTAGGCTGAAGCAGTCCTAAGAGGAAGTTTATGACTCTTGCCATGCATAGAGATTCTTCGAATAACAGATAGATTCAAGCATGTAAAATATACGCCTCAGCAAGTCGGTGCGTTAGAGAGGGTTTATGCTGAATGCCCAAAGTCCAGTTCGTTGAAGAGGACAACTCATTTGGGAGTGTCACATTCTCTCTAATATATTGTACCTTAGCAGATCAAAGTTTGGGTCCAAAATAGCAGGTAAAAAAACTTGCATACTGATTCAATATTACTATCAAGCGTGTGGGTCTTGACGATATGCATATCATATAGTTTTTTTTCCCATTTTGTCTTGGAATCTGAAGTGGAGTTTTTGGTCAAGGAAGGGAAAGTTGAAAATCTGGAAGGATTTTTTGACATTAGTATTTTGGAGCTTTGTTAATCCTTTTCTTATCAATTCTATTTCCATAACATATTTTCCCCTTTATTTTTTATGAAACCTTTTTCAAATTTCATATATGATTTATTTCTCTAGCTTTGCTTTTCATTTGATTTTTTTTTCTACAGTTCTTTTTGAATTTTTTTCTCTATTAGAAAAAAAAAAATTGGTATAAAAGCTTTCTATTGTAGGTGTGCAGAGAAGTGCAGAGAAGATTCCCTCGAAGGCAAAGAGTGCTACCCACAGAACATCCACCTCCAAATTACTTAAGGTTAATTTCCAGACACCACCCCATTTATATGTAGATAGCTACTTAATTTAGTAGCAATTTCAAATTACAAGAACTTTTTTTAGGTTTTATCTAAAAATGAGGATTTAATTCTAACGTTTATAAGAATTGAACTCTAATGTTTATAATTGTAGGGACTAATTTGTGACTTTCTTCAAACTCAAACATATTAAATTTATAATTGAACCAAATTAAAATTTTAGAAATCTGTATCAGGAATCCAAATATCATAACAAAGTATCTGGAAGCACAAGGAGGACGTAACTACAGAAAATCAAAGATATATAAATTTATAGGAAAACAAAAGTTATTAGGTCAAAGATTTAAACGTACTTTTTTTGGTTTATGGATTCATGTTCATATAGATCAACAGATTTAGATTCATGGTCACCAGAGCAGCTAAAAATGATGAGCTATGGTGGAAACAACCGTGCTCAGATGATCAGAAACCAACGTTTGTATGTTTTTTATTCTAAAAAAAAGGTTACTTTGTTTTCAAATAAAATGAATTGCCTCTAACTTTTTAGAGGGGTTTGTGCTGAGTTTTTATGATTGTATTATTAATGCAGCCGACGAAGAATCTGTATGATCAGAAACCATACACTGGAAGACCCTGTGACACTAGGTTTGTCGTCGTCTAAATGTGTAGCGACATCGACATTTGCTTCTCAGTTTAAGTATGGGAAAAAGCACAATCTTCTGATGTGAATTCTAATGGTTCTCCTGTGATGGAATGTTTTTCCTCCCAAATCCTCCAGCTTGAATTTGGAATGGACAATCACATGGGTGGCAGTAAGTATTCTAAGAAACCAAGCTCAAATTCCACGAAAATCCAGGTAGAATACAATACAAACACTTTTAAAGCTATGTAGTCTAGGAATGAACAACAAATAAAAATAGATTTTTCCCTTCCTTTTCTTAAACAATATCAGATATTTTTCTTGGTATCATATTTAAAATTTCTTGATGATCAGCAAAAATGAGACTTATTTTATTTTATATTCTTGTTTTTTGTTTTCAATTATCCATAGGGGATCACGATGTATACAAAGTCAACCATTATCAACCATTTTCGTTTGTAGCTATCCATATGGTGACCGTCCTCAATAAGGTTAGGTTCCTATACCGTAAAGTTTATGAAAATTTCATTATTTTGTTTGAATTTGGTGGTCTTGTCTCACTTTTATCATATCTTTATTTATTTTTCCTTTATGAATGCATTTCTTTTGAAAGTAAATGATTAAATTGTAATGATTATTCAACTTAAGAGTAGAGGTGTACACAAGATGAGTTAAGTCGGGTTAGATATATTTTTTCAACCAACAAAATTTTCCGTTGGCTTAATTCTCAAAATGAGATAACCTTGATCTTCGACTGCTTTCGTACCAAAGATATAACCCCATAGGTGAGTTATTTTGAACATGATCTAAAGTATCAAGCAATACTATCAGTTTTGTGGTGAATGGAAGAACTCTTGGGAATAGAGATTAAAAACCAAAACGAAAGAATTCTTTGAAATTTTCTTTGGGAACAAAATGACAAAGAAGTTTGGAAATGTGTTCTAGGTTTGTGTGGAAAGGTAAGCAATCCATTTGATGTTTTAGCTGTGGGGATTCATTGGCACATGTTTGAAGGAATAATTAGAGGGTTGATGAAAAGTTGGATCAAATTTTGGGCTATAAGCTATATAATGAATGCATTTTAGATTTGTTTAGTTTAATAGTTATGGATGGTTGGAAGTAGGAAGATGTTTTGTCAGGATTAGAATTTTGGGTTGTAGTATGAGACTTGATTTCACCTTTGTAGTGATGAGAGATTTTATGGTTGTGTTCTCAATGATGGAGAGGCTTTGTTAAGATAAAGGAATTAGAAGTTATTGTGTTGGACAAGTTGATATATACTTTTGTTGTTCGTATGAGAAGATAATGATTGAGGTATCTACAATTAAAAGTCCACTTGTGAGATAGAGAGATAATGAGAAGAAGTGCTTAAATAATAGACAAAGATACTTTTTTAGAATTGTTGACGTTCATTCATGGGAATGAGAATTGTGTTCATATGAGAATATAACATTAGAGATTATGTACTTAGAGACAAACAAAATGTTGGGAATGGAAGGACAAACAAAATTTGGTGAGTGGAAGGACTCTTTGGAATAGAGATTAAAAACCAAAATGAAAGAATTCTTTGAAATTTTGTTTGGGACAAAATGACAAAGAAGTTTGAAATTTGTTCTAGGCTTGTGTGGAAAGGTAAGACATCCATTTGAATTTTTAGCTGTGGAGATTCATCAGCACATATTTGAAGGAATAATTTGAGGGATGACGAAAAGTTGAATCAAATTGGGCTAATAAGTTAGATAATGAATACATTTTAGATTTGTTAAGTTTAATAGTTATCGATGGTTGGAAGAAGGAAGATGTTCTGTAAGGATGAGAATTTTGGATTAAAGTATGAGACTTGATTTCAACTTTGTTGTGATGAGAGTTTATATGGTAGTGTTCTTAATGAGGGAGATGCTTTGTTAAGATAAAGGAATTAAGAGATATCGATTAGTTATTGTGTTTAACAAGTAGACATATACATTTGTTATTTGTATGAGAAGATATTGATTGAAATATCAAGAATTAAAGTTCACTTGTGAGGTTGAGAGATAATGAGAATAAGCGCTTAAATAATGAACAAAGATACTCTCTTAGAATTGCTGACGTTTTGTCACGTGAATGAAAATTGTGTTGATATGAGCATATAACATTAGAGATTATGTTGTAGGGTTTCCTTGACATCCAAATGTTATAGGGTCAGGTGGTATGTCCCGTAACATTAGTTGAGGTGCCCGCATGCTGGCTCGGACAGTTACTAATATAAAAAAAAAACATTAGAGATTATGTATTAAAGACAAACAAAATGTGGTGAATGGAAGGATCCTTTGGAAAAGAGATTAAAAACCAAAACAAAAGAATTCTTTGCAATTTTATTTGGGAATAGAATGATAAAGAAGTTTGGAAATGTGTTCAAGGTTTGTGTGGAAATGTAAGGCATTCATTTGATTTTTTAGTTGTGGAGATTCATCGGCACATGTTTGAAGGAATAATTTGAGGAATGATGCAAAGGTGGATCAAATTGTGCTAATAAGCTAGATAATGTATGTATTTTAGATTTGTGAGGTTTATAGTTATGGATGCTTGGAAGAAGGAAGATGTTTTGAAAGGATGAGAATTTTGGACTAAAGTATGAGACTAGATTTCAACTTTGTTGTGATGAGATTTTATATGGTTGTGTTCTCAATGAGGGAGAGACATGTTAAGAGTTATTGACAAGTTATTGTGTTCGTCATGTAGATGTATATTTTTTTTATTTGTTTGAGAAGATAATTGTTATGAAAACGGCAATCAACAATCGAATCGATGATAAAAAAAACTCAGAAGAAGAGAATTTACTTGGTTCACTAACATTGTATTATCTAGTTCACGGACATAGGGTTTAATTCAAGTTTATATATGCACTCTCATTAAATCCCATTACAGATTAAAAAACCCAAATACATAAAAGGCCTTAATGCGAATCAGAATGCGCTGCGAACCCCCGACTAACTAATCGTAGGGCATTCAGTCGTTCAAGGCATATCTTAACAATAATGATTGAGCTATCAAGAATTAATAGTCCACTTGTAAGATAAAAGATAATGAGAAGAAGTGCTTAAATAATGGACAATGGTATTTTCTTTGAATTGTTGATGTTTAATTATGGGAATGAGAATTGTGTTGATATAAGCAGATAACATTAGAGATTATGTACTTAAAGACCAACAAAATGTGGTGAATGGAAGGACTCTTTGGAATAGAGATTAAATACCGAAATGAAAGAATTCTTTGCAATTTTGTTTGGGAACAATATGACAAAAAAGTTTGGAAATGTGTTCTAGGTTTGTTTGGAAAGGTAAGGCATCCATTTAATTTTTTAGTTGGGGAGATTCATTGGCACATGTTTGAAGGAATAATTTGAGGGATGATGAAAAGTTGGATCAAATTGGGCTGTGAGCTAGGTGATGAATGTATCTTAAATTTGTTGAGTTTAATGGTTATGGATGCTTGTAAGCTAGGTAATGTTGGTATTTTAGATTTGTTGACTTTTAATGGTTATGGATGCTTGGAAGAAGGAGATGTTTTGGAAGGATGAGAATTTTGGATAAAAGTATGAGACTTGATTTGAACTTTGTTAGGATGGAATTATTTTAGATCAAAGTATGATACTACTTGACTTAAACATTATTTAGACAAGGAAACGATCCACTTAATATGATATTGTTGATGGAGGACTTGACTATGTATCATTCGAAAAGACAATTGAAGTATGGAAGTGTTCTAGAAGATTCATCGAGAAGTTGAAACTTATGTAAATATATTTCATTTAGTCATTGTAGTGAACTCGGACACCCCCCATTAACATCTTTCTTTAAATATATTTTTTCTCAAAATGTATATTTTCTTATTAACTTTTTCTTTTTTAAAAAAAATTTTCATTTACTATTTTTTTTCTTAAATATTTAAAAAATTATTTCCAGGTTTTTTAGTTTTTTTTTTAATTCAAAAGTTTTTTGGCTTTGAAATAATATTTTTATCATATTTTCAAGGTTCTTTTTTTTTTTTTTTTTTTTTTTTTAATCTCAAATGAAAACTTTCTTAAATAAAAATTTTCCAAAATATTTTAAAATTTAAAGTTTCTTCTTTCCGTTTCTTAATGTTTTATTCGGTAATCTTTTAAGCAGTATTTTTAAAAAAAAAAAAAAAGCAATTCATCACTTTTAATGTTTTTTTAAAAAAACTTTATATTACTTTCAAGTTTTTTTTCAACCTAAAGGTTTTTTTATATTCTCCACTTCTAATTTCTATTACTTCATTTTTTAGTTTTTTTCTCTAGTTTTTTCTAGAATCTTTCACAAACCCCTTTTAAAAAAATATCTTTCAATTTTTTTTTCAACCTAAAGGGTACCCTTTAATATTTCAAATGTTTTTCTTTTCAATTTTTTTTGTGTATATTTTTTTGATCCTTTATTTCAAAAGTTTTTATCGGAAAATTGGTTGACCGCTCGTCAATTTTGTTTTGTTTTTTTAAACTTATTAGAAACTTGTTTTCAACTCTTTTTAGTTTTTTTTTTATTTTTAAAAAAGGTTTTGTGAAAGATTCTTTGAAATTTCTAGTTTTTTTCTTCTTATATTGGTTAGAAATTTCTGTTTTCTTAACTTGTTTTACTCAGAAAAGGTTATTATCTAAAAAAAGTTTGTTTCCTACCCAGTTTTTTTCTTCAAATTTATATTTTTCACCTATCTCATTGTTTCATTTAATCTAAAAAAATCTTTTCTTCATAATCTAATTCCTATTCTTTTAATTGGGAATAAAGTTAGAAAGAAATTTTGAATAAAGTATGAGACACAACTTTAACTTTGTTAGGATAAGAGTATTTTGGATTAAAACACTTTGAGGCCTGACATTAAGTTTCTAAGGACAAGAGAATTTTGGATCAAAGAATGAGACTTGGACTTCAACTTTCTTAGGATAAGAGAGTTATGGATTAAATTATGAGACAGAACTTCAAGTTTTTTATGAACTACTTCTCATTCGTTACATTGGGATAAAAGGGAAAGTTGGAATAAAGTATGAAACAACTTCAAAGATAGGAGAATTATGGATGAGTTTCAACTTTCTTAGGATAAGAGAGTTTCAGATTAAAGTATGAGACTAGATTTGATTTTTTTATGTAATAGTTCTTGAT
Organism: Sechiopsis laciniata; assembly: GCA_037833695.1. NCBI lineage: Eukaryota > Viridiplantae > Streptophyta > Magnoliopsida > Cucurbitales > Cucurbitaceae > Sechiopsis > Sechiopsis laciniata. The sequence continues at coordinate 9,256,609 of JBBMKA010000005.1, read as the reverse complement.
GCCTTTGTTGAAGATTAGATTTGCAAATAATTTTGGATTGAAGTATTGGTATTGACTTCAATTCTGTTATCATAAGAGAGTTTAAAAGTAAGTTATTAGACTTGGATTCAACTCTCTTGCAATAGGATAGTTTCTTTTGAATTCAGTATCGAAATGATGTTCGAATTTGTTATGATAAGAGAATTTTGGATTAAAGAATGAGACTCGGACTTCAACTTTCCTAGGATAAAAGAGTTTTGGATTTAATTATGAGACTGAACTTCAAGTTTTTTTTTTTGTACGATTTCTCATTCGTTTCATTGGGAATAAATATTATTTTGGTTTAAAGCGTTTTGAGGCCCGACACCAAATTTCTAAGGATAAGAGAGTTTTGTGTACAACGTAATTTGGAATAAAGTATGAGACATAATGTCAACTTTGTTATATAAGAATATTTTAGATTAAAGGGCATTGAGGCATGACATCAAATTTCTAAGGATAAAAGAGTTTTTGGATTAGAGTATTAGACTAGATTTCAACTTTCTTGATTAACGAGTTCCCATCGTTTGGTTAGAGAATATGTTTACAATTTTTGTTAAGAGTTTAAGTACGAGATTGAAGTTTGACTATGTTAGCATAAGATGATTTTGGATTGAAGTATTAGAGTTAACTTCAAATGTTGTTAAGACAAGACTACTTTGGATTAAAGTATGAAACTTGACTTTAACTTTCTTAAGATAAGAGAGTTTTAGATTAAAGTTTGAGATTAGACTTCAACTTTATGATTAAAGAGTTCCAATTCATATGATAAGAGAAAATGTTTGCATAAAGTTTTTGGATTTAAGTGTGAGATTGGAGTTCGACACGAGTAGGATTAGGATAAGTGGATTCTCGATTGGTTTCAACTTTCTTAGGATAAGAGAATTTCATATTAAAGTATGACACTAGATTTTATTTTATTTTATTTTTTAATGAAAGAATTCTTATGTTTTGTTGGAGAAGTTTGCAAAGGATTTTGGATTGAAGTATTTGAATTGACTTAAATTATTTTAAGTTTAGAGAGTTTTTAAGTAAGTGGTGAGACATGGCTTCATCTCTCTTGTGATAAGAGAGTTTTTTTTATAAAATTATGAGGCGAGAATTGAACTTTTTGATTAAAGAGTTCTCATTATTTGATTGAAGAAAATGTTAAGTGATTTGTTTTTTGGATTTTAAGTATGAGATTGAAGTTTGACTTGTTAGGAAATGATTCTTTTGGATTAAAGTTTAGGAGTAGTGTGAGATTGGATTTATACATGGTTAGGATAAGAGAACTCTGGATGGGTTTCAACTTTCTTAAAATAAGAGAGTTTCAGATTAAAGTGTGAGACTCGGTTTTATTTGTTTATAAAAGAGTTCTTGATGTTTTATTGGAGATAGAGTTGACATTTTGGATTAAAGTATTGGAGTTGGTTTCAATTTTGTTAAGATAAGAGAGTTTTTATGTAATTTATGAGAATTGGGTTCAACGCTCTCTTGCGATAAGACAGTTTAAGATTAAGTATGTGACAAGATTTGAACTTTTTGATTAAAGAGTTCTTTTTATTTGATTGAAGAAAATGTTAACTGATTTTTTTTTTTTTTTTGGAATTAAGTATGGAAATGAAGTTCGGGTTTGATATGATAATAGAATTTTGGATTAAAGAATAAGTTGGACTTCAATTTTCTTAGGATAAGAGAGTTTTGGATTAAATTATGTGATTGGAGTTTAAGTTTTTTATGAACGAGTTCTCATTCGATTCATTGGGAATAAATGGTACATAGAAATTTGGAATGAAGTATGAGACATAACTGGATTAAAGCGTGCTTTGAGGTCTGACATCAAATTTGTAAGGATAAGAGAGTTCTGTGTTAGAGAAATTCGGAACAAAGTATGAGACATAATTTCAACTTTGTTTGGATATTTTCAATTAATAAAGAGCTTTATTAGAATAAAACTACTTTGGATTGGAGAAAATTTTTACTATTTTTTTGGGATTTTAAGTATGAGATTGAAGTTTGACTATGTTAGGATAAGATGCTTTTGGATTGAAGTATCACTTCAACCATTGTTCGGATAAACTTACTTTGGATTAAAGTATGCAACTAGGCTTCAACATTATGATTAACAAGTTCCGATTGGTATGATTGAGAAGATGTAGATAAAATTTTTGAATTTAAGTTTGAGATTGTAGTTTGACTTGGTTAGGATAAGAGAGTTCTGGATTGGTTTCAACTTTCTTAAGATAAGAAAGTTTCAGATTAAAGTATTAGACTAGATTTGATTTTTTATGAAAGAGTTCTTGATGTTTTGATGGAGATAAAGTTTGCAAAGAATTTTGGATTAAAGTATTGGAATTGACTTCATTTGTTAAGATAAGAGAGTTTTTAAATAAAGTTTGAGAGTTGGCTTTAACTCTTTTGCGATAAGACAGTTTTGGATTAAAGTATGAGACGAGTTTATTCTTTTTGACAAAAGAGTTCTCATTATTTGATTGAAGAAAATGTGAATTGAATTTCTTTTGGGATTAAGTATGGAAATGAAGTTTGAGTTTGTTATGATAAGAGAATTTTGGATTCAAGAATGAGACTTGAAGTTTGTTTGACTATGTTAGGATAAGAAGCTATTGGATTGTAGTAATAGAGTTAACTTCAACCATTGTTAGGATAAGGCTACTTTGGATTAAATTAATGACACTTGACTTTAACTTTCTTAAGTTAAGAAAGTTTTGGATTAAAGTATGAGATTAGACTTTCGTTTGATTGTGTTGAATTATGTTAAACCACCAATCAACCCAAAAGCTTAAGCTGGTGGGTTGGGGTACATTTATTATCAACTAATAGATTGGAGAAAATTTGTACACAAATGTTTTAGATTTAAGTGTGACATTGTATTTCAAACTGTTAGGATAAGAGAGCTTTGGATTAAATCAATGAAACTTGACTTTAACTTTTTTAAGATAATAGAGTTTTGAATTAAAGTATGAGATTAGACTACAACTTTATAATTAAAGAGTTTCGATTCGTTTGATTGGAGAAAATGTGTACACAAATGTTTTAGATTTAAGTGTGGCATTGGAGTTCAACCTTGTTAGGATAAGTGAGTACCAGATTGGTTTCAACTTTCTTAGGATAAGAGAGTTTCAGATAAAAGTGTGACATTAGAGTTCAACATGGTTAGGGTAAGTGAATTCTAGATCGGTTTCAACTTTCTTAGGTTAAGAGAGTTTCAGATTAAAGTATGAGGGGCTCTTGATGTTTTGTTGGAGATAAAGTTGACAATTTTTTCATCCCATTAATGAAACTGTTTCTTATCCAAAAAAAAAAAGTTGACAAAATTTTTTGGATTAAAGTATTGAAATTCACTTTAATTTTGTCAAGATAAGAGAGTTTATAAGTAAGTTATGAGAATTGGCTTCAACTCTCTTGCGATAAAACAATTTTAGATTAAAGTATTAGACGAGATTGGACTTTTTGATTAAAGAGCTCTCATTATTTGATTGAAGAAAATGTTTAATGATTTCTTCCGGAATTAAGTACGAACATGAAGTTTGAGTTTGTTATAATAAGAGAATTTTGGATTCAAGAATGAGACTCTGACTTCAACTTTATTAGGATAAAAGAGATTTGGATTAAATTATGTGACTGAAGTTCAAGATTTTTTATGAACGAGTTCTCATTCGATCATTAGGAATGAAGGGTACCAAGAAATTTGAAATGAAGTATTAGATATAACTTCAACTTTGTAAGGATAAGATTATTTTGGATTAAAGTGCTTTCAGCCCTATCATCAAATTTCTAATGATAAGAGAGTAATGTGTACTTAGAAATTTGGAATATAGTATGAGACAAAATTTGAACTTTGTTAGGACCAGATTATTTGCCTTATCATCAAATTTCTAAGGTTAAGATAGTTTTGGATTAAAGCATGAGACTATACTTCAAATTACTTGTTTAAAGAGTTCCCATTGATTGATTTGAGAAAATGTTTACATAAATGTTTTGGATTTAAGTGTGACCTTGGAGTTCAACATGGTGGATAAGTGAGTTCCAGATTGGTTTCAACTTTCTTTGGATAAGAGAGTTTCAGATTAAAGGATAAGACTAGATTTGATTTTTTATGAAAGAGTTCTTGATGTTTTGTTGGAGGTTTGCAAAGAATTTTGGATTAAAGTATTGAAATTGACTTCAATTTTGTTAAGATAAGAGTTTGTAAATAAATTATGAGATTTGGCTTCAACTCTCTTGCGATAAGACAATTTTGGATTATAGTATGAGACGAGTTTATTCTTTTTGACAAAAGAGTTCTTATTATTTAATTGAAGAAAATGTTAACTGAATTTCTTTTGGGATTAAGTATGGAAATGAAGTTTGAGTTAGTTATGATAAGAGAATTTTGGATTCAAGAATGAGACATGGATTTCAACTTTTTTAGGATAAGAGAGTTTTGGATTTAATTATGTGACTGTAGTTCAAGGTTTTATGAACGCGTTCCCATTCGAATCATTGGGAATAAAGGGTACAAAGAAATTTGGATTAAGAATATAACATCAGAGATTATGTTGTAGGGTCAGGTGGTATGTCCCGTGACATTCATCGAGATGCGCTCAAGCTAGCCCAGACAGTCATGAATATCAAAGAAAAAAAAAATAGAGAGTATGTACTTATAGACAAACAAAATGTGGTGAATGGAAGGATCCTTTGGAAAAGAGATTAGAAACCAAAACGAAACAATTCTTTGCAATTTTATTTGGGAACAAAATGTCAAAGAAGTTTGGAAACGTGTTCAAGGGTTGTGTGGAAATGTAAGGCATCCATTTGATATTTTAGTTATGGAGATTCATCCGCACGTGTTGAAGGAATAATTTGAGGAATGATAAAAAGGTGGATCAAATTGTGCTAATAAGCTAGATAATGTATGTATTTTAGATTTGTTGAGGTTAATAGTTATGGATGCTTGGAAGAAGGAAGATGTTTTGAAAGGATGAGAATTTTGGATTGAAGTATGAGATATGATTTCAACTTTGTTGTGATGAAATTTTATATGGTTATGTTCTCAATGAGGGAGAGACTTTGTTAAGGTAAAGGAATTAAGAGTTATTGACTAGTTATTGTGTTTGTCAAGTAGACGTATAGTTTTGTTATTTGTATGAGAAGATAATGATTGAGCTATAATTGCACTTGTGAGGTAAAGATAATGAGAAGTGCTTAAATAATGGACAATGGTATTTTCTTAGAATTGTTGACGTTTAATCATGGGAATGAGAATTGTATTGATATGTGAAAATAACATTAGAGATTATGTACTTAAAGACCAACAAAATGTGGTGAATGGAAGGACTCTTTGGAATAGAGATTAAATACCGAAATGAAAGAATTCTTTGAAATTTTGTTTGAGAACAAAATGACAAAGAAGTTCGGAAATGTGTTCTAGGTTCATTTTGAAAGGTAAGACATCCATTTGATTTTTTAGTTGGGGAGATTCATTGGCACATGTTTGAAGGAATAATTTGAGGGATGATGAAATGTTGGATCAAATTGGGCAGTAAGTTAGGTAATGAATGTATTTTAGATTTGTTGAGTTTAATGGTTATGGATGCTTGTATGCTAGGTAATGAATGTATTTTAAATTTGTTGACTTTTAATTGTTATGGATGCATGGAAGAAGGAAGATGTTTTGAAAGGATGAGAATTTTGGATAAAAGTATGAGATTTGATTTGAACTTTGTTATGATGGAATTATTTCAGATCAAAGTATGATACTACTTGACTTAAAACATTATTTAGACTGGGAAACAATCCAAAAGTTTGGAGGACTTAATAAGATATGGTTGACGGAGGACTTGACTATGTATAATTCGACAAGACAATCGAAGTAAGTGTTCTAGAAGATTCAACCAAAAGTTGAAACCCATTAAATATATTTCTTTAAATATATTTTTTCTCAAAATGTAAATTTTCTTTTTGAACTTTTTCTTTTTTTTTTTTTTTTTTAAATTTTGATTTTCACTTACTATTTTTTGCTTAAATATTTAAAAAATTAGTTAACAAATTCTTTCTAAGCTTTTTAATTCTCTTTTAATTAAAAAGTTTTTTTGCTTTGAAATAATATTTCTTCATATTTTCAATCTTTTTATAATCTCAAATGAAAACTTTCTTAAATAAAAGTTTTCCAAAATACATTTAATTTTAAAGTTTCTATTTTCAGTTTCAAAATTTTTTCTTCGAAAATCTTTTAAGAAGTAATGTTAATTTTAAAAAACAACTCTTCAGTTTTAATGTTTTTAAAAGAACTTTATATTACGTTCAAAATTTTTTCAACCTACAGGTTTTTAAATTCTCCACTTCTAATTTTTATTACTTCTCTTTTTAGATTTTTTTTTTTCTATTTTTGACTAGAATCTTTCACAAACTCCTTTTAAAAAAATGTCTTTCAATTTTTTTTCAACCTAAAGGGTACCCTTTAATACTTCAAAAGTTTTTCTTTTCAATTTTTTTGTGTATATTTTTTTTGGTCCTTTATTTCAAAACTTTTTTATTGGAAAATTGATTGACCGCTCTTCAATTATGTTTTGTTTTTTTTAAACTTGTTTAGAAACTTGTTTTCAACTCTTTTTAGTTTTTTTAAAAGTGTTTGTGAAAGATTCTTTGAAATTTTTAGTTTTTTTCTTCTTATATTGGTTATAAATTTCTATTTTTTTAACTTATTTTGTTCAGAAAAGGTCATTATCTAAAAAAAAAGTTTGTTTCCTACCCAAAGTTTTTTTCTTCACATTTATAGTTTTCACCTATCTCCTTTTTTTCATTTAATCTAAAAAAAACTTTTTTTCATAATCTAATTCCTTTCATTGGGAATAAAGTTTAGAAACAAATTTTGAATAAAGTATGAGACACAACTTCAACTTTGTAAGGATAAGATTATTTTGGATTAAAACACTTTGAGGCCGGACATTAAATTTTAAGGACAAGAGAATTTTCGATCAAAGAATGAGACTTGGACTTCAAATTTCTTAGGATAAGAGAGTTATGGATTAAATTATGAGACTGAACTTCAATTTTTTAGAGAATTATGTATGAATTTGAACTTTCTAAGGATAAGAGAGTTTCAGATTAAAGTATAAGACTAGATTTGATTTTTTTATGAAAGATTTCTTGATACTTTGTTGAAGATTAGGTTTGCAAATACTTTTGGATTGGAGTATTGGTATTTTGACTTCAGTTCTGTTATCATAAGAGAGTTTTTAAGTAAGTTACTAGACTTGGCTTCAACTCTCTTGCTGCAATAGAATAGTTTTGGATTAAAGTACGAGACAAGATTTGAGCTTTTTGATCAAAGAGTTCTCGTTATTTGATTGAAGAAAATGTTTATTCATTTTTTTTGAATTCAGTATTGAAATGATGTTCGAGTTTGTTATGATAAGAGAATTTTGGATTAAAGAATGAGACTTGGACTCCAACTTTCTTAGGATAAGAGAGTTTTGGATTTAATTATGAGACGGAACTTCAAGTTTTTTTGTACGATTTCTCATTCGTTTCATTGGGAATAAAGATTATTTTGGTTTAAAGCGCTTTGAGGCCTGGCATCAAATTTCTAAGAATAAGAGAGTTTTGTGTACAACGTTATTTGGAATAAAGTATGAGACATAATGTCAACTTTGTTATGATAAGAATATTTTAGATTAAAGTGCTTTGAGGCATGACATCAAATTTCTAAGGATAAGAGAGTTTTGGATTACAGTATGAGATTAGATTTCAACTTTCTTGATTAACGAGTTCCCATCATTTGTTTAGAGAATATGTTTACAATTTTTGTTAAGAGTTTAAGTACGAGATTAAAGTTTGACTATGTTAGGATTAGATGATTTTGGATTGAAGTATTAGAGTTAACTTCAAACGTTGTTAAGACAAGACTACTTTGGATTAAAATATAAAACTTGCTTTAACTTTCTTAAGATAAGAGAGTTTTAGATTAAAGTATGAGATTAGACTTCAACTTTCTAATTAAAGAGTTCCAATTTATATGATTAGAGAAAATTTTTATATAAGGTTTTTGGATTTAAGTGTGAGATTGGGGTTCGACATGATTATGATTAGGATAAGTGAATTCTAGAGTGGTTTCAACTTTCTTAGGATAAAAGAGTCAGATTAAAGTATGAGACTAGATTTGATTTTTAGTTTTTATTTTTTATGAAATAGTTCTTGATGTTTTGTAAGAGATAAAGTTTCCAAAGAATTTTGGATTGAAGTATCTGAATTGACTTCAATTATTTTAAGTTTAGAGAGTTTTTCAGTAAGTGATGAGACATGGCTTCATCTTTCGTGCGATAAGACAATTTTTTTATTAAAGTACGAGGCGAGAATTGAACTTTTTGATTAAAGAGTTCTAATTATTTGATTGAATAAAAATGTTAACCGATTATTTTTTTGGATTTTAAGTATAAGATTGAAGTGTAAGATTTGATTTATACATGGTTAGGATAAGAGAACTCTGGATGGGTTTCATCTTTCTTAAAATAAGAGAGTTTCATTAAAGTATGAGACTCGATTTGGTTTGTTTATAAAAGAGTTCTTGATGTTTTATTGAAGATAAAGTTTACTAAGAATTTTGGATTAAAGTATGTGACTGAAGTTCAAGTTTTTTTATGAACGAGTTCTCATTCAATTCATTGGGAATGATGGGTACCAAGAAATTTGAAATAAAGTATTAGATATAACTTCAACTTTGTAAGGATAAGTTTATTTTGGATTAAAGCACTGTGAGGCCTGTCATCAAATTTCTAATGATAAGAGAGTAATGTGTACTTAGAAATTTGGAATATAGTATGAGACAGAATTTCAACTTTGTTAGGACAAGATCATTTTGGACAAAAGCGCTTTAAGGCCTAGCATTAAATTTCTAAGGATAAGAGAGTTTTGGGTTAAAGTATGAGACTAGACCTCAAGTTTCTTGTTTAAAGAGTTCCCATTGTTTGATTTGAGAAAATGTTAACATAATTGTTTTGGATCTAAGTGTAACATTGGAGTTCAACATGGTTAGGATAAGTGAGCTCCATATTGGTTTCGTTTTTTTTTTTGGATAAGAGAGTTTCATATTGAAGTATGAGATTAGATTTGTTTTTTTACAAAAGAGATCTTGATGTTTTGATGGAGATAAAGTATGCAAAGAATTTTGGATTAAAGTATTAGAATTGACTTCAATTTTGTTAAGATAAGAGAGTTTTTAAATAAATTATGAGAGTTGGCTTCATCTCTCTTGCGATAAGACAATTTTGGATTATAGTATGAAACGTGTTTATGCTTTTTGACAAAAAGAGTTCTCATTATTTGATTGAAGAAAATGTTAATTGAATTTTTTTTGGGAGTAAGTATGGAAATGAAATATGAGTTTGTTATGATAAGAGAATTTTGGATTTAAGAATGATACATGGATTTCAACTTTTTTAGGATAAGAGAGTTTTGGATTTAATTATGTGACTGAAGTTCAAGTTTTTTATGAACGAGTTCTCATTTTATACATCGGGAATAAAGGGTACAAAGAAATTTGGAAGTATTAGCTATAACTTCAACTTTGTAAGGATAAGATTATTTTGTATTAAAGCGCTCAGAGGCTTGACATCAAATTTCTAATGATAAGAGAGTATTGTGTATTGTGAAATTTAGAATATAGTATGAGACATAATTTCAACTTTGTTAGGATAAGATTATTTTGGACAAAAGTACTTTTAGACGAGACATCAAAGAGTTCTCATTGTTTGATTTGAGAAAAAGTTTACGATCTTTTTTTTCAAGGTTTTAAGTATGTGATTGAAATTTGACTATCTTAGGATAAGATGCTTTTGGATTTAAGTATTAGAGTTAATTTTGTTTTTTTTAGTACAAATTGGGGGAGAGGGACTACAAATCCTACATAGAAGGCACTACTGCTCTCAAATAAATGAGAGACAAATACCGATTCTCATGATCGAACTTGTGACCGCGGTGTTGAACTAGATTACCACTAAACAATGAAACTAATAATTCACCAATTCTTTTGGTATTAGAGTTAACTTCAACCTTTGTTAGGATAAGACTACTTTGGATCAAAGTATGAAACTTGACTTTAACTATACTTGACTTTAACTTTTTTAAGATAAAAGAGTTTTGGTTTAAAATATGAGATTAGACTTCAACTTTATGATTAAAGAGTTTTGATTTGTTTAATTAGGGAAAAGGTTTACATAAATAAGCTGGATTTAAGTGTGATATTGGAGTTGGACGTGGTTAGGATTAGAGAATTTTGGATTGGTTTCAAATTTCTTAGGATAGGTGGGTTTGAGATTAAAGTATGAGACTAGACTTAATTTGTTTATGAAAGAATTCTTGATGTTTTTTTGGAGATAAAGTTTACACAGAATTTTTTTATTAAAGTATTGGAATTGACTTTAATTGTGTTAAGATGAGAGAGTTCTTAAGTATGTTTTTTCTTTTGCTTTGATTTCCGATTCTCTTTCTCTTTGGCCAACGGCAAGTTTGATCCTCTGATGATCTTTCTCTCCTCCTGGCTGTGTGATCACTCGTGGACGCCCAAAGGTACTTCGAAATTTCTCTCTCTATATCTACGTGCGTTTGTGCATTGTTTTCTTGCTGAAATTCACTGTTTGATGAATGATAAAATGGTATTAAGATTCCCCATCTTCATTGAAATTAAGAAGGAAATTTTCTTTTAAATTCTGTTAATTTGGACACTGTTTGGAATTGTTGAATTAGGTTAAACCACCAATCAATCCAAAAGCCTAAGCTCATGGATTGGGGTAAATTTAATTATATCAACAAACACTCCCCCTCACTTGTGGGCTTTGAAATTTGAGAAATGCCCTACAAGTGGAATTTAATTTTAATTGGAGATGAAATGACTCGACAGGAGTTCGAACTCAAGACCTCTTGCTCTGATACCATGTTGAATTAGGTTAAACCACCAATCAATCCAAAAGCCTAAGCTCATGGATTGAGGTAAATTTAATTATATCAACCAACAAGAATAATTTCTCATTTAAAATAAAACTAGTCGGTCTGTGAATTTGATTGCTGGGATTCCTGTACAAAAGATTTGTTTAACAATACATACAATTTTAGGTGGGTTTTAGTATGCTTAGGGGGGAGTTGAATTGGCCCTTGGAAGAAACGTCTTTGTTGATCTAACAATATAGTTGGCTTGCAACTTCTTCCTGATACGGTCTAAACAAGTATTTGAGGAGTGAGGTTAATCTAGAAAGCAACAAAGAAAGTGATAAAGAAAGTGGTTAAGAAACTAAATTGCCTTGGTGGTGGTGACCAATAGCCTTGGGTTCCCTCGAGTTTTTGATTTAGCATTTTATGCTAAATTTACTACATGCAACATGTCATGATGTATTGAGTACACATGATTCATTCTCATAAATTCTCATAGTTGAGTTTTTGGAGAATCATCTCCTTTTGGGTTCTTTTGGATCTTAAGATACCTCAAAGAGTGTTTGTCCCTATCTAGTCTGGGTACTGGTAGTACTCATTGAGGACAAGGGAATTAAGAGGCACTTTGACACCTTTAACCCTCGATTCCATGGCTCATTTGCCAAGATTGGTGCAGTGTTTTCAAGGTCATCGCCGGTTTTTTTTTATATCCATGATTATCTGGGCCACCTTGCATGCACCTCGACTAATGTCACAGGATATACCGCCTGATCCTACAACATTTGGATTCTTCGGTAGGTGGTCACCATGAATTGAATCCAACACCTTAAACATTCCAAGACCCTCTTTGACCACTAGGTCATTCCATGATGGTTCTATTTTCATCGCTTTGTACATAGGTAATATTGTGCTTTTAAAAAAGTCATGATGGTTCTATGGCCATCGCCTTGTACATAGGCGATGTTTTTCCTCTTCTTAGCAGCCATCAATCTATGAAAGAATTTGGTATTTTCATCTCCTTCCTGTAGCCATTTCAATTTACATCTTTGGTTCCAAAAAACATGTTTCTTAGCAGACAAGGATTCTATTTGTTCTCGAAGAGATGGTCAACTTTCTAGTTGATGAGAACTTAAACTTATACTATTTTATAGTGAGTTCAAGGTTCTCTTAATTGGGAAGTTAAGGATGAGAGTTGATTCACTTCTGTATGCTGGTTTGTATTCCATTCCTTGAGTACAAGTTTTAAACCTTTAAATTTCATCATAAGAGCATGACCCGGCCGGCCGACCAACTGGTTTTGAGGCCACCAGGATTGCACTATATCGTTAATAGAAGAATTTAAGAGCCACTTGTTTTCGAAGAGATAAAGGGTTGGTCCCTAGACAATGTTCCCAAAACTCAAGACTAAGGGGTAGTGATCAGAAGTTACTCTATCTAATCTATGCGAAATAGATGCTCCAAAATAAGTTGAAAGTCCATCTGTATATAAAAACCGATCCAGCCTTGATAGATATTGGTTTGTTCCAAGACAAGACCATGTAAAGAGGCCATTACTCAACGGGGGCATCAAATAAATCAAATTCTGAATCCACTGATTAAAAGTATACATACTCTACTAACAACATGATCATGAGATTTTTCCCAAGACCGGCGAGTTACATTGAAGTCACCACAAATAGTTCAATATTCTCCGCCTAAACTAGCAACGTCGTTCAATTCTTGCCAAAGTTTCATACATAAATCATTTCCAGATGGCCTATAGATTGTCGAAACCCAAAAAGAAAAACCATCAGATAAATAAACATAGATAAGGTGAAAATACCTCAAACAACTTCTTTAACTGTACAATTCAGTTTGCTCCAAAGAATAAGAATGCCTCCAGCATAATTGATTGCATCTAGAGATGTCCAGCCAATGTGAGAGGAGCTCCAAAGGGATTTTATTGAATTGTAATCAGATGACGTAATTTGGTTTCCTAGAGATAACTCAGTATAACCCTTTCGTATACTGAGTTATTTCAAGCAATCACATTGTTTTGTCCTGGTTACACAATTTTGATGACACGTGTCCAAATAGGGAATTGCCATCTTGCTCGAGCCTCTAACATCCTCGCACTTAGGTATTACCCCATCAAACTAGATGTCGCTTCTATCGGTGAATCGCATCTAACTAGAAACATCACTTGCAGCCTCGAAGCAACTGGGATTGCTCCGGGCAATGCCATCATTTCTAGTACTTAGGTTTTACCCCATCAGCTCACCACAGGTCGCCTTAATTTTCTTGAACAAACCTTGGCTAGCAATGTAAATTTGTAGGACAAGCCTACACGACATTGTCGAAGGGTCAATCAAACAAAATTTATAAATCAATTTACATAAAGGTTTACAATCAATTTGTAGCTTAATAATAGACAAAGTATAAGTGTGTACCAATAATCAAGAGCTCATGGGTTCGAACCTTTCACCCAACGAAACAAATAAGCAAAATTTAAGTAAAAGAGTGGAGAAGTACACAGAATGAAATCTATTTCCATCATCAAAATAAAATAATTGTTCCTTTAGAACATATAACAAATTAAAATGCCACAAAAATTGCAAGATAAGAAGATTGCTATAATTGACAATTATACAAGATTCAGGATGATGAATTCTTAGGCTTCAAGGAAGCAGACAATTGTTTGGTAATACATTTCGGTAAGCACTGTAAAGCAGTATATTTAGATGATGGCACGTAATCACAGAAAAAGCTGGGATCTTCATTATAAGACTCCATATAAAGTTCTAAAATTGAAACGATCTCATCAAAATGCGGACGCTTGTCGGGATTTTTCGACCAACACCTCTTGATCAGGTGACGAAATGCCGGTGGGCACACCGAAGGTAGAGTGGGTCTTGCATTCTGAAAAACAAACATAGGTTAATATCATCATTTATAATGTGGTATGGTAACAAATAAACCGTTATTGACTAAAGCTAAATTCAGCACATGAAGTGCTTTCTTAGATTAGGATAGACACAGTTAATGTGGCAACCTGAATTGTACCAATAGAAACATAAAAGAAAAGTGATTGTTACCTTTTGGCATACTGCAAATGCTGCCTGTTCAGGAGTCATGTTGTCAAATGGTGTCAATGCAGTTAAGAGCTCCCACAAGACAATGCCAAAGCTATAAACATCAACTTTCTTAGTGTGATGTTTTTCTTTGATCATTTCGGGTGCCATCCAGCGATATGTTCCGGTGAATCCCTTTGCACTTCCACACTGGGATTCTATGCACGAGATACCAAAATCTGCTACCTTAACACACATATCTTCACCAAGTAAAAGATTTTCTGATTTGAGATCTCTGTGTAGTATTCCTTGAGAATGAAGGTACCGCATCCCTCGTGAGATGTCGAGGCCTAGTTTCAGAACCAAGTCCAGCGGAACTGAATGTGGCTCCTGCTGGTGGAGATATTTTCTTAACGAACCCCCTGCCATATACTCTGTGATAATACAAAAAACTGGAGCTTTCTTGCAAGCTGCAATGAACTGCAAGTTGTAAGCAGAAACTAGAGTTATTAGTAGTAAAGGTATTATCAATGATCTTAGAGACTTTTGAAACTTCAAAGCAACGTAGATGTAATTATACTAGAGGACCAAGGCGTGCATATCTAACCCAGAGTTCTTTCAATAACAAGGTTAGAAATGCAGGTCACAATCAGACTAGAAACAATAATTCTAGTAATAAATCAAGACAAATCTAACACAATCAACAATAAATATTACATGAAATGGAAACAAGAAACAATAATTTGTAATTCCTATGTGGGGATATATCTTTGTTTTTTTTTTTTTTTGGATAGGAGATATATCGTAGATAATGGCAATGCAGATGCAATTATGCTGAGGATCAAGGTGTGCATATCTAACTCAGACTTCTTTTTCAATAGCAAGGTTAGAAATGCAGGTCACAATCAGCAGGTTTATCAGTCAACTAGAAACAATAATTCTAATAATAAAGTAAGGAAAATCTTACACAATCAACAATAACAAATTACGTGAAATGGAAACAAGAAACAATAATTTGTAATTCCTAGGTGGGATATATCTTTGTGTGTTTTTTTTTTAGACAGAGGACATATCTTAGTTAATGGCTCATAATCCCATGTGGGAAATGAACTCAAATTTGGCATATTCTTGTGATGTCTTCTTAGCTCTGATATCCAGTAGTTCCCATTTTGAAGATGTTTCATGTTGCAGGTTATAAAGAAGACAAAGGATGGAGGGAGATTAAGGAAGTAACTTAATCTTCAATCCTGGTGGGAGATCGGTTCAATGAAGAGAAATCTCATAGGGAAATCTGACATTATGTAGTAGAGATTCCCCATGGTAAAAGAAGACACTGCAGAAATCAGTAAAATACATGAACTTATCAAAAAACCCTTTCCAGAGTGAGGTTGTTAATTGGATAAACCTAAGCAACACAAGAAGAACTTAGCACAACACATTAGACATCACTATTCCCTTTCATGAAAACATTCAGTGCTTAAGACAACAAATAAACACACCCACAAAAAGGAAAACCAAGTAATGAAACATACAGTGATGATATTAGGATGTCTTAGTCGAAACAGCAATGCCACCTCTGAAATGAACTGATTCTCAAGAAAGTTAGCCAAGCCTTCATCCTCCTCAGGCTGGCTTATCAGCTTAATTGCAACATCCATCTGCTTATACACGCCTCTATAAATCCTGCTGTGCCTTCCAGTAGCAAATTTGAAACCAATGAACAATTGGGACATGTCTGCACTCCATTCTTCTTCTCCCTCGCCCTTTATTTCTGCACCTGAAGACACCAAATACTTCGACCACGACACGGCCCGCTCGTATTCTCCGAGTGAAAGCCTCCTCCCAGCCTTCCCATTGATTGATATTGGCTTCAACCAGTTCAAATTCCTCATGGGGTATGGCCAAATTTCAACAACATCATCAATCTATATCCCCCTTCAATCCTTCCCCATCCAATGTAGATTCTAAATCCAACCGAAATTCGGGTAAATCAATTGATGCAAGAACAAGATCTGTAGTTGGAAAAGAGAGAAAACAAACCCCACCTATTTTGATGCACTCACTGTTATAGTTACATTTTTTTTCTTCCAATTCTCAAGCAAGAAAGAAATAAGACAACAAAAATCTCTCAAACTCAAGCATCAATTACACAGATAGCACTCAAATTAGACACACACATATTCATGTACATATATCTCCAACTCAGTAGAAGAAAAGAACATCCAAATTCAAAGCTAAAACAGAGAGAAATGGAAAAAGTAGAAGATGAGAGAGAAAGGGTCTACAGCTAAAGAGCTAGAGAGAGAGAGGGAAAGAAAAAAATGGTCGGTTGAGATGTAGTTGTTTGTTTCTGGTGGTGCAGTGAAAGAAAGGGGAAACGTTGGCAGCAAAGAGTAAAGGATAGGTAGATGAAAAGAAGATTACAAACAAAAGGAAAAATAAAGAAACTTTATTTTTCCCTTTACCATAGAATTGAAGGGGAAAACTTTGCTTTGAGAGATCACAGCAGAAATGAAAATGGGAGGTGAATGTTTGGATTTGGCAAGTTTTGTAAAGAAATCATGAAATGGGGTTTTTAAATAGTTGATTATGGTGTTACTTGGTTGTGTGGGGCAAGTGAAAGAAATTAAAATTTAGGTTTCTAAAAGAGTTACTAAGCTGAATTTAGTTTAGGACACAAGTGCTCAAGAAGAATAAAAAGGAAAAAACAGAGGTTGGGCTGAAAACAGAAAACAAAGATAGGTTGGTGAAGAAGAAGTGAGAAAAAGGGAATAAAATAAAGTGAAGAAATTAGGTAATAAATTAATAATATAAAGCGTGATGGTATTGAATTCTCCAAATTGAGTTTAATGAAGAGAGAGAAAATATATATTGAAAAAACCTAATTATTTTTGTCAGGGTCTCATAATTGTCCTACATTAGAAAAGTGGACAGTCCAACATCAATATAAAAGAGATACGAGTTGCTTCCATCATTGCCAATTAATTTTGAGATAGAACCTCATATTCTCTAATATGGTATTAGAGCCCATAAAGCCCAAACGGGTATCGGTCCAATAAAAATGAATTTGAGATCCAATTCAAGATTGGTGAGCCCAAAAGAGGCACCATCTTGAGAGAGCGTGTTAGGATGCCACAATTATCCTATATTGAAAAAGTGGAGAGTCTAACATCAATATAAAAGAGATATGAGTTACTTTCTTCATTGTCAATTGGTTTTGAGGTAGAATTCCATATTGTCTAATAATTTTCATGTTAATTGTAACAATCATTTAACACTAAAGAAGTGTTTGGATGAAAAGTTACTTCGAGAAATTATTTGAAAAGTTACTTGGAGTAGTTGTTAGTTGTTTGGATGAGAAGGGGTCTCAACTTGGTTCTTTAATATTCTACTCCAAAGTACATTAAAAAATACGGGATTGTAATCTTTTAAATCTTTGGATTAGATAACAACGACCTAATGTGGTTTCAAACCCAACCAAACTCAAACTTACTCCAATTAACCAAACATCTCCTAAGGGTGTGTTTGTTTTTTGGACATGATAAGTAGTTAATAACCACTCTTCACTTCTCGTTTGTTTTTAATAGTAAACAACCACTGTTAACTACTCTTCAACCCCTTTATCAAATCTTACATTAAATTTTATTAAACTTCACATCAAATTTATCACTCAACCACTATTAACTACAATCTCCAAACAAGTAGGTGATTACTTCACTACTATTAACTTTAATCTCCAAACGAGTAGTTAACCATTTCAAACTATTATTAACCACTTCATTTTATTTCACTCCACTCTACTCCACTCTTTCCTGCAAAAAAAAAACAAACACAGTAATGAAATTTAAAGGTTTGACTAATGGGTAATGTTTGATGGAAAATTTTATAATATTTTATATTAATAAAAATAATTATTTAATTAATGTTGAGTTGATTTGGAAATTAATGTATGATATGACTGTTGAAAGACAAAAATCAAAATAGCGGTGTGTGGAAGAGTTTGTAAGAGTTTGAAGAAGATAAGAAAATGCTTATTTGGTATAAGGATTAAAGTCGTTGATATTGGAAGTGGCAAAAAAGAGAGCCTTATTTGCTATGTGAGCTTGGGAAAAGAAGTAACATAAAATATTGTTTGGGTTAGTGTTTAGGAGCCGATTCATTTACCTCTCCACCAAATAAGGATTTCTACTCCTTTCCCTTTCCACCTAACACCCAGTAAGTAACAATAGTTCAGCAAGTGAATTATAATCATGCATGCTTTTAAGAGAATTATTATGAAATTTTTGTGAGTTGTCGTGTTTGAAACTATCCTTTAAGAATTAATATTCTTTTAAGAGAATTATTATGAAATTTTTGTGAGTTGTTACGTGGTTGAAACTATCCTTTAAGAATTAATATTGAGATAATTAACGAATATTTGGAAATCGAGTCACATTTACATGCTTGAGAAATCTACGGAGTCAATAACATAGTTTTTAAAAAAGTATATTTAATAAGTGATGAGTTTAATTTATGATAATTATTTAATTAGAAAACAATTTTTTACATATACTTTTGATATTCAATTATTGTAGAATTAAGTAGTATATTTGTTAAAAATAGTCGAGAGGTTACATGTAGGCCTAAATCTATTATCGGTGTGCCTCGTGAATGGGTTCGAGGGTCTTTACAAGTTATGATTTGTAATGCCAATAGCTTAGGCATTTCACTTCACACACCCTTATACATTCATAACGTGCAAAGATCCTCATCTTAGGGAACAATCGAGGTCCCTTTTTGATTAAGACCCCTACCCTATTTTCTTTCCTTTTCACCCCTTACCTTCTCATTTATTTTCATATTGCCACTCAATTATTTACTCCCATACCTTTTTAGAGTACGACATGGGTCCTCTCTGCTTATGACCCCTACCCTATCGTTCTTTCCCTTTTCACCCCTTACCTTCTTCTTATTTTCCATCTTGCCACTCAATTATTTACTCCACCCAATATTTCCCCTTTCACCTTACACTCACCTTTTGGGAGGTGTTTGGCTGGAGGTGAGGTGAGGTGTTGATAGCAAAAAAATCTTATTTGGAGATGAGGAATATGAGATGAGATTATAGAAAAATCTTGTTTGGGGTGTAGGGAGATGAGAGGAGATGAAAGAAATACTTTGCTTGAGGTGGAGGAGTGGAGATAAGATGTTAGGATAGCTGACACATTTTTAAAAAAAAATCTGTTCTTATGTTTTTTGATAATAAATTTTTTTTCAAATCTTTAGCTATTGACATAAGTATGTAAATATAACTATTATCATAAATAAATTGTAAATAATATAAAATTAATATTATATGATCATATTAATATTTATATTCAAGGGAAATATAATTTGAATAATATTATGTACGATCTAGTAATTATAAGATCAAAATTTCGAATCTCTTGCACTTAAATATTTTTGAATTAAAAAATAATGATGAAAAAGAACTTAACACAACAAAAATGAAGTTTGATTATTCTAAAAAAAAAAAATAGATCAAGATTCTACTTATTAGAAAATAATGAATTAAAAAATAAAAATAAAACCATTTGGTTAAACTAGTTACTATAAAATCTTGATAACAATTTTTATTTTTATTTTATCAAAAAAGAAATTATTTTCTAATACCTTTTTATACATTCATATTCATACCGAAGGTCAAAGAATTATCAATAAAATATAATAATTAATATGTGATAATAAATCAAACATTGAAAGTATTTATCTTATTAGCCATTGAAGTTTCTAAGAAATCATAAACATCCTTAAATATTTCAATTTGTTATTTTTTTTTATGTAAAAATTAATTCAATCACTTGTTGATAATAATTTTTACATGGGAGTATGAGAGTGCTCCTCAAATTTTGAAATCTATTGTTGTTTTTTGTTTTTTTAATGTAAAATAAATCTAATCTGTATGTTGACTCATATAAGTCTTGAAATTTATAGTTATTTTTTGTATATACAACTAAAACTCTCAAAACTATTTAAATTAATTTACCCTTTTTCAAAAAAAATTATAGATCTACTCTTACTATTATTTTAAATTGTAGCTTAGTATGAGAGTACAAAATTTGAATCTCATTTTTACAACAAACATAATAAGTTCAATATTTTTAAATTTATTGAAAATAAGGTCATATTTTCAAACCTATCGTAAATTATGAAAAAAAAAAATCAATTTTTATAAATTATTTAAATTTAATTTTTGTTTTAATAATAAATTGATGTTCATATTGTTATTATTAAAAAGAAATACATTATTGTATAACAATAATTTTCTAATTTATCTTTAAATAATTGAAGTTTCATAAAAAAGAAAAATTGTTATTAAGAATGATTAAACAAATAAATAAAATATATTAAATTTATTATAAATAAAAATATTAAAATTTATTATCATATATCAAGAGATAATATGTATCTATTTATTTTAAAATTCAAATTTATTTAAATAAATATTTGATATAATAATAATATAATTATTAAAAATATATACTGGCATATTAATATATTTAAATAATATTATTATTATAACAAAAATAAGAAAACATAAAAAAATAAAATAAAAAAATAAAAAAAATTAAAATAAAAAGATGAAAAAATGAAAAAATGTTAAAAAGAAAACAAAAAGAAAAAAAAAAAAGGAGATGAGATGAACAACATCTTGAGTCAAATAAGGTGTTGAAGCCCAACACCTCACCTCATCTCATCTCATCTTAAAACAAACACACCCTTACATTCATAACATGTAACAATCTCTATCATAGGGGATAACTTGGGTCCTCTTTGACTACGACCTATACTTTCTTATCATAGGTACCCAAAAGAAAGTTAATGTTGTTTCTGCAACCTGGTTACCGTCCTCTTAGCAGGTCCAAAAATAAGTGGGAGAATGAGAATGAAAATGATTCTCCGTATTTGGGCAACCAGAAATCATTTCTTTATAATCACGTTTTTTAAAAATCAATTTTTTATTTTCTTTCTAACTACTTGTTTTATTCTCTCCAACAACTGTTTATACATCACATCATTATTTTTTACTCTCATCATATTCATTATTTTATTTTTCTCATATCATTACCTTCACTTCAAACACAAATAATCATTTTCTTCATAATCATTACCTTCATTGCAAACACAAATAATCATTCTCTTCATAATCATTACCTTCACTCCAAATAAAAATAATCATTATTCTTCCTATTCTCCTCCTCATTCTCATTCTCTCTTTAATCATTACCATTCACATTCTCTCAAACACACCCTTAATGATGGAAGATATAATTGTTTTTAAATTAGAGAGTTTATTAAGTTAATTTAATTTTATCTTGATTACAACCTACAAAAAATCATGGAAAATTAAGAGATGACAAGTTTAATTTATGGTAGTCACTTACTTATGAATTAATTGTTTACTTGTTTTATTGACATCTAAATATTGTAGGGTTAGGTAATATGTTGCGTACAAGTAATTATGGAGAGCTTTACAAGTATTTATAAGAGATATTAGTAACTTTTTTTATTGTCAATTGATTTTGAGGTGGAACTCTATATTTTCAATTATAACAATTGCAAGTTGGTTTAAAGGATCACGAATATTAAAAAATAAAAAGATTTTTTAATAATTTTTTTATGTCAAAAAAATTCTTAAAAATTAATTCGTCGAAGTTTTACTATGAACATGCATGAATAAAGGAAAAGATGAGGAAAAGAATATGAGGTAAAATTTAATTCATATTTATTAAGGAGACAAAATTCTGAACTCAACCTCACATTCAAACTTCTCATTCCAAATCCACAAATGTCTTCTCTAAATGATTTTTTCCCAACAATGCCTCTCATTCAAACATCAAATTTAGATTAGCAAATACCATATTTAAACCCCCTTCATCTTTTTTTCCCTTCAAACATGTCATGCAATCCAAAACCAAACGAAAATGGATTAAAAAAGGTTGAAATAAAGAAGGATAAAGGGTAGAACGGCAAAGTGGTAAAAAAAAAAAAGTGAAAAAAGAGAAGGGGGTTTGAAGGTCGTGGGCATGGGACCCACTTTACAGTAAGGTATCCGTGGGTTTGTCGGACAAAGCCGTATGGTCCTCTTCCGTATACGGATTTTCTCTCTCTTCCCATTGCGCGTTTTTCTCTCTCTACATTTACAACTTTTTACCCTTATATTAGGCAAAAAAAAAAAAGTTTAAGAATTCATTATCTCATTTTATGTTGTTTTTAAAAATCACCACCAAAAGAATGCTGCCGTGGGCCCCATCATTGTTAAACCCCCTTCCCTTTAATTTCAAGAATAAAACAGTCATTCTTTTTCTTTTTTCTTTTTTGTATCTTGATTTTGTCCCTTTTTCCATTTTTTTTTTTTTGAATAGCTTGCCTTTTCTCCACCAACTTTTTTTTCGTTTGTTAAAATAATACCAACTAAAGTTGAGTCCTTGACCGTTGAGAAAAGAATTATGTTCATAACGAACTTTGGGTACAAATTATAACCCATGCAAAAGGAGTGTTTATTTTAATGGCTAAATCATCACAAATGCCTCTAAATTATTACATTTGTGTCAAATTTATCCTTGAACTTTGAAAAGTGTCAAAACTACCCTTGAACTTTACAACATTTTAAAAATATCCTTATCGTTAGTTTTGGATGGAAATCATTAAAGTTTTGTTTCAAAAATACCACTAAACTTTAAAAAGTTTCAAAATTACCCTTGGTCTTAAAAAAAATAGAATATTTAAATAACTTAACTTTCAAAATATTTGAATTTAATGTATCAAACTTTGGTCAAGATGAACAAAATTCTACTCATAAAAGCTTTCAAATTGAGATTTGTACTTGTTTATCATTACATCTTGATATAAACACTAGACTAACAATTCAATTAATTACCCAATCAATATTGATATAAAAGTAATCCATAAGTTAAAAATACATAGATAATTTTTTTTTTTTTTACAATTAAATATGTAGTGGTTATTAATTGGTGTAACATGGTCCGAGTTGAGTTAAAGGAATTTTTTGGACCAATCACACTTTTCGGGTGCGTCAAATCCTCGAGTCCGTCCAACCATATGCATTAGAGAAACATAACTCAACCCTATATTTTCAAGTTGGGTTCGGTTCTAGGTTGTGTTAATCTCATATTTCCTATATAAAAAAACTTAGTTCATACCCCATAAATATGTAAACAAATAAAAAAATGTGCCTGTGAATTAATTAATAAGATGAGTTCATAAGATATTGATAAGGAATATATATTAATAATATATTGTAATCTAGACTCAGTATAGTATCATGCATTTTTTTTTCCTTTTTACACATTTATGGGTATGAACTGAGTTTTTTTTTTTTTTTTTTTAAATTAATTTTAGGAATGAGATTAATACAACTCGAGA
The DNA here is from genome assembly GCA_037833695.1 of Sechiopsis laciniata. Lineage (NCBI taxonomy): Eukaryota > Viridiplantae > Streptophyta > Magnoliopsida > Cucurbitales > Cucurbitaceae > Sechiopsis > Sechiopsis laciniata. The sequence goes on along the minus strand of JBBMKA010000005.1, from coordinate 9,233,213 downwards.
ATCCAACCCAACCCACAAATATATGGTTGGATTGAGTTGCTCTAATGCATAGGGTTGGACGGGGTGACCAACTCGAAAAGTGTGGTTGGTCCAAAAAATCCTTCTAATCCAACCCGGATCATGTACACCCCTAACCGCTACATATTTAATTGTAAAATAATTTTTTTATCTATGTATTTTTAACTTATGGATTACTTTTGTTCAATATTTATTGTTTAATTAATTGAATTATTATTTTTTAACTAATTAATTGAATCGTTAATCTAATATGGGACCATATGAGTATCCTTACTATCAAATTAGTACATAAGAATAATAAGAAAAATTACTTATTTAGTCCCTAGGTTTGGTTCCAAAAGACACTTTTATTCCTTACATTTCAATAAATGTTTACTTTTAATTTTTGTATGTATTTTTAGTTTGTTTTTATATTTATTTTTAAAAAAAATTAAATTCGTGTTAAAATTAAAATATTCACTTTTTTAATAATTAAAATTTGAAGTTAATTCAATTATTATTTTAGTCAACATTAATTAAGGATTTTATCATTTTATAAATAAAAAATGAATATTATTGATTTTTTTTTTTTTTTTTGAAAAAATACTATTGAAATATTTAATTTTAAAATTTAGAGATTAATATGATTATTGAAAGTTAATATTAGATTTAGAGACTAAAAAAAGTATTTTTCCAAAATAATAAAAATAAAAGTATTTTAAATGCCCTAGGTCATAATGTTCACAGGACCTAATAGGTTTATTGTGGGCCCGCCTCACGTGGGTAGAAACGACAGCGTTTTGCTTTCTCAATCTGGGAAAAAGCTGTCCTTCCATTAAATTAGCATAATCTTTTTTCCTTCATCCTCTGATTAGTTTTAATTAAGTTTATTTTCGGTAGTGTTGTTAGTTGTTTTGATTGATGTTAATTTATTTTAACTCTATGGTTACAAGTTCGAGTCATATTATTTGAGAGTAATTGTGCTAATTACTCTATGGTTGGAGATGCATGCAACTTATCTATATTATAAACTATTTTAAAAGATATTATCTTTTTTCTTTAATTTTTAATTAAAAAAACTAATTTTTCTTTTGGATTAAATTATTATTTTGGTCTTTTATTTCTATGATTGCGTTGTTGGTTGTCTTGATTGGTATTAGTATAATGAAAGATCCCATATAAATTTACAAATGAAAAGTTGAATAGAAATTATAAAGAGTAAAGATTTTTTTAAAAAAAATAGAGTAAGGACCCATTTTAATTTTACAAGTCAGACATTTGAATGTGACCAAAATAAAACAAAATTTAAAGTATAAAATAATAAATAGTATTTTACGTTTTTTTAGCTTATCTACATCCTCAACCCCAACGATCCGATAGTATTTTAAAAGTGAAAGTGCATCTTTAGAAATTATAAGTATCAAGTCAAAAGGTACATTTATCCGCAAAAAAAAAAAAAAAGAGTTTGTTTTAATCTTTTTTTTTTTAATTTATTTATCGTTATGATTCCTCCCTCTAGCACTGTGATGTTTATTTAATGCATCTAAAATCAAAGATTAGATTGACATCCCAAAGTTGGCAAACATAAAATAATGTATAAAAGATTTAGGATCTCAATAATTTTAAGGTTCAATCATTATCTCCATACCAATTAGTTAATTAAATGTGTTTTTTTCCACTCATTATGGTCGCTGAGCCTATCTCCAGCCTATATTATCAGCCAATTATGATTATCTCTTCATTACAAAAAGAAAAAAGGGAAGAAAAAAAAAAGTACTAAGCAACTCAATATTCATCCAAAATAATGTCATTTACAATAATAATTATAATCTTCATCGTCTGATTTTCTTCATTTATTTATTTCCTAATAGGTCCCTATTGAAATATATGATAAAAATAAATAAAAATGTGGTCGTGCACATGCATGGATCAAGTATTATAATGATATAATAATTTAAATAGAGTTAATCAACATTCTAAGTTTTTCATTTTTACACCATCCTTTGTTACTCACTACTCTTAATTAATGTATGAAACATGGCTGGGAAAATTCAAATCCCTTATTTAAACATAAAGTATTAAAAAATAATAATAATAAGTTTCAAAAAAATAAAAATAATAATAATAAATTCATTAACATGCAAGATGGGATATGAATCTATGATTCTTTTAGTCGAAAATATAATGTCTTAAACAATTGTACTATGTTCAAATTGATACCTTTCAACTGTTAAGTTCTATGTTAGTACCAAATGCCCTTTAATTCTCACTTCTTCTTGGGAAGCTTCTTCATGACCCCAAATAAAAATGAGTTCTATTCAATCTCCTCATAAACGAAACGAGATTAAAACCGATCTGATATTGACCGTGTCAAGCACAACGCTATGCCAAACGGTGCTTTAGCTTGTAATGTCCATGATTAATGTTACGAACATACATATCTTCTTAAACATAAAATGTATAAGTAAACCTAGCCTTAAAATGAAGAAAGGACATTTAATTTTAAAAAAAAAAAGAAAAAGGATGGTGAATATTTGTCAAGTAGTAGTGAAGAATCTGTACGAACCACGAGCCATGAACATGGCTTAATGCTAATGGAAGAAACCCCACGTGAAACTCTTCTTTTCCTCCATGACTGAACCTTTGAAGGTCACTGTCAGATTCATAAAACATTTTATAAAAACCATCTTTGGAAACCTAACAACAAGTTGACTAACAGGCCAATCTTGTCTCCTTTTACAAATCCAAATGTCTTGTTTTTACAGGAAATGCAGAAGGTCTAATAGAAAAAGTCAGTTTTTTTTTTCTTTTGGTTTCATCATTTGTGAATGTGGGGACTACTTTAAGGAAAGAAAGATTGGAGCTTTGGTTAAGATGGTTCAAAGTGTGGCTGTAATAACTGTAACTTTCTTCAGTGACAAAAAAGGTGGGGTCCGTTCTGTACACGATCAATGTTGAGAAGCGGATAGCATGGGTGAGCTCCCATTCTCCGCTGCGTCTAAGACAGTGTTGATATTGAGGCTTGTGCCGTTTTCCATATGAATGGTGGGGCTTGGACTAGGTCTCAACAGGCTTGAAGGTTGGCTTGTAGCAAAACCATTGGCCGATGTTTGTTCAGTGTCTGAACGCAGATTGGAAAGAGCACTGAGGTCGAGGTTTGGGAAAACTGAGGAGCGGCATCGAGGACATTTGACATTCAGACGGAGCCACTCGTCAATACATTCGACGTGGAAGTTGTGAGCACATGGCATACCACGGACCTGCACATTCATTGGTTCCATGACAAGTTTACCACCAAAATCAAATGGATATTGCCAAAATGATAATAAACTCAAAACAGAGTTGTCATGGCCTCTAAAAGTGTTCATCCTACATCTAATTTCACCAGTTTGTGTTTGAACAGAATGAATAAGATTGCATCATAGAAGAAGTTTGAAATAAGAACAGTGGAAGTAATTATTTCAACAAATGAAGCAAACAATTTACCTCATTCCCTACATGGAACTCTTCAAGGCAAATAGGGCATTCACTGCAATCAGTTGGGACCGCTTTCAGCTTGAACTTTGGAAGTTCCTGGATGAGAGCTTCCACAGCTTCCCTCTGCATAAACTCCCAAAATAACGTTTTCATAAGAACTTCATGCCGATGATTATTGATTACTGTGTGTTGAGGATCTCACATTGTAAAGGTAAGGAGACATCCTAACATTTATAAGATACATGTACTACTCCACTTATTATCAGTTAGTTTTAAGATGAAACCTCATATTATCTAATACAGTGACAAATAATTGTTTTTGTTGAATTATGTTAAACCACCAATCAACTCAAAAGTTTAAGCAGATGAATCGAGGTAAATTTAATTATATCAACCAACATTTCTCTCTTGCTCTGATATCATGTTGAATTATGTTAATTAGTTTCATAACAAGCAAAGAAAGAGCAAGACTACTGATTTTTCAGTACACATTCTTTAGGTAATGAAGTTCCATCTAGGTTTCTTTTCACTTCACTCCAAATTTTGCGCACGTAATATGTTAGGGATTCCTTTAGTATACGGTTAGTGATATAACGATTATAAAAATCGATTGAGAAGTGGCATTTCTTGAATACATGTTAATACAACAGATCCATAGCCAAGAAAAAAATTTTCATATGCATCGACTTAAACTTCACAGGTTTACCTGAGCCGAGGTTAAGAAAAGCCCGGGATGGTAACCCGTATCATCTTGACCAATGCCTCGTGTTTCCAGTCCTGCAGCTTCAAATGCCCAATCAGGAACCCTAATCATATCAACCAATACCTGGTTTGTAGAAAATGTCAATCAATTCAATGTTTGATGGTTATCTTATAAATGGATACTTGAGTAAAAGGACATATGATCCCAGATCAAAGTATTTTTACATTAACTAGAGTATTTGATCAAATGAAGTTTTAGACAATTCCAGAAACACCAAAACAAAAAGATGCAGGCCTTGTCAGACATTACCAAACAGTTCACGGTTCAGCAACAAAAAGTTTTCGAGCTTACCCCATATTCTGATAGAGGTATGCCTTGTTGGGCACGTAACGAATGTGCTTGTCTACGCGCTAGCCACTGCATAAAATGGTTTTAGGAGCATCAAGAAAAGCAAGGCAGTTAGTATGAAATAAGAAAAATTTGAAGCACAAGTTGATAGTTTTAGGGCCTTGGAAGAATTAGGAATAAAGGAGTTAGTTAGACTATTTAGTTATAAATAGAGGGGATAAAGGAGTGAGGAAGATATCTAAATATTAAGTGAAATCTTGTGGGCTCAAAGAGAGTATTCTCTTCGGAATGGGAGCTTCTAAGTTCCTATTAAAACTTGGCTTATTTTGTAGTTTCTTGGTTATTTGATATCAATATAGATCTTGGATCTTATCATAAGTTTGTGGCCAGCAGAAAAGATCAAGTTAGACACAACTTTAGAAGGATAGCCCTGTAATATGGTGTGTGCCTCAGGCCCCAATTCATGGCCTTAAACTTGCTTAAAGTTCAGTTAAGCTACAAACAAGCAAAGTTTAGATAAAATAATGGATAAGTACAAAGAAAATGAATGACCTTTCCCACTGTCATGCAAGCAATGCAGAGGAGAGCACAGTAGCTGAAAAGCAACCAAATGAGAAAGCCCCATTTCTGTCCTTCTTCGGGCAACTACATGCATCGACAAGACGAACTTAATAATCAAAGCTTGTAATATATAATTTAGCCAATTTTATCTGAGGAATAATATAGCTTACACAGTCTTTAGCATCTCTAAACCATAAAGTTCCAATTACAGTCCACGCACATAAAAACGGGTAGAGCAATATAGAGAGAATAGAAAGAACCACAACTCTTCCACAGAACCGAGCATATTGTTGTTGCCATCCAAAATCCCTAATGAAATTTAAATTTAACAGTAAGAATAAGGCACCACTTAAGAATCTGAAATACACCATAAACAGAGGAATTTTGGTGCCTCCTTTAATGATTTCAAAGAAATAGAAATCCAACAAGTAACATGTATATGAAAATTTGCTACAATGGGGCAATGAACAACATGAAGAACTTCATAGCAGTTTTATTGATAAGATTTTTTCTTTTTTTTTTTGCAAGACTTTTGGTGAGATTTGCAAAAATGAACTGGTTGCATATTTAGTCCTAATTGAACTCATTCAACCGAAACTGATCTCCAAAAACATTTTAGTGGGGAAAAATCCTAGAGAGATAGAAAGAGGAGGCCTTACAATCCCATTCCAGCTGAAAGTGCATTATCTATGAACAACAAAAAGCGAAAAGCAAACACAGAGGTATAATCAACCTGAATAAAGAAAGTAAAACACATAGTCATGAGAAGCAAGCAATCATTAATACATCTTAGATTGTTTCTTTAAGACTTGAAGGCATACCACGATCCATATGTGCAACGGATATGTACACGTATTGTACCGCCTCCAATTGATAGTCACAATTATTCTACCAAGAAAAACAGTTAAAGAAAAAGAAGAGACAAAATGAAAGCCTCATACAAGGGCATCAAAAGGGCAATTGCTGGTTTCCAAATAACAGCAATGAAACTTACAATCCATATAGTCATTTGAGTGCTAAAAAATCTCATGAAAACACAATAGGTGTATTAAACAAGGATGTCATTTCTAGGACTGATATTGAGTGAAAAGCCATGCATCTAATAGTTTTGAGAGTTTTAGTCACAAAATATTTTTTTCTTTGGCCGGTTACTAATGTGTTGATGGGCTAAGGGGGCGTGAGATTGAAAATAATTAGGGGGAAATGAGAATATTTGAGAGAATACCGAGGAAAATGATTAATGAAGAGAAGCTAAGAAAATGATTATGGAGGAGTCATTACCTCTATGTGGATGCAAGAATGATTATGGGAAGAACAAAATAGGTAGCTATAGGTAAATAAAAACTGGTTATGGGAAGAACGAATAGTGATTATTGGAAGATGAATAGTGATTACCACGAATGATAGTCTATTGCGCAAACATGGGTAAGGGAGTTATTTCCCATAAACATTCTCATTCTCCTTACCTCAAAAATGAACGACAACAGGTAAGGAGAGTATTTTCACTTACTATGAAGCTCAACTTAAACATTACAATTGAAAAACAAAGAAAGAGCTTCTGATTAAACAGCTTGATCTCACAGAGAATGCAAAAAAACAGCATAAGAAATACGATTACAAAGTTAAGACAAAGCATGAACAACAGCAGCTTCCATTAATATACCAAAGGATACATGCTAGTAGCAAGCATGGACAAGAAGAACCCATCATACCTGAAAACCCCCAAAATACTCAAGCAAGTCAAAACCCATTAACCTGGAGAAATTTTCATTCCAATGAAACAATGGGAAAGAGAGATTTACCATTTGAAATCAACTCCTCGAATAGCCATACCCAGAAACCAAACAAAACAAAACAAAGAAAACCCAAAAACACCTGGAACTGCCAAAAATGGCTAAAGGGTCTCCATGAAAGGTCAGAAAAATGACTGAAGAACCACAAGGCAAAGGGAAATCAAAGAAAAACTCAAATTTATGGCCAGAAATTTCTTCTGGGGTTGAATCATGGATGAACAGAGAGATGGAAAGGAGAAGATTATAACAAATGGAAAAGAGAAAAAGGGATTAAAGAAGGTGAAGAAACAGAAAGAGAGAGCTACAATGGGGTTGAGCAGTTAACTGATTTCTTCTCTGCAGCGTTGCTTGTACAACTGTAAAGCGTAATGACTGCCATTTCAGAGCATAATTGTAATCACAAGTCTGCAAATTCATTATCTACCCTCATTAAAGTAGGTAAAAGAGAGTAAATTATACAACTCTTCAAACTTAGTCAAACCTTGTTTAACCAAACATTAAGCTAGAAAAATGGCAAATTACAAGTTGTTTAAGAGGCAGAATCAACAAAATTCTCACAATTTGAAATTGTAGGTTACCAAAACGTGAGTATAAAATTGAGATGAGATTACAGAAAAAGATTTATCTGCAACAGTTGGGAAGTGGGGTCACAAAGAAATGCAGCAGGTGCAAGTTGTTTTCATCAATGGGATTATGCAAAACTAAAGATGGTGACTTTACTCCAAGCCCAACAAAAAAGACCCTCCAAAATGTTTTCTTTTTTTCATCATCTCTTCACTTTTAACATGCCCATAATTCATCAGAGTGAATCATTTTCTTTTCCTCTTTCCCCTTGCATTTCATTTTTCCATAGAAAAAGAATCACCACCAAGAACAACATGAGTTCATAATACATTGTCAACTAGGATAATGATAACTAAACTTATAAAGAAAAAGAAAGTATTTACACGCATTTCTATTATTTCTATAAAACAAATTAAGTGATCTTACCATAATTGATGGTTGAGAAAGCACATAAAAAATTAATTTTTAGGTTAGATATTTCTATAAATTGAAATCATAATTTTTTGTTTCTTTAAATTTCTTTTGCCCACCAAGCCAACTTCCGATAGTTCACTGAAATCCACATGGCTTTTTTTTATTTGGTTTCAGTTTATCCTACTCATTACAAGTCTTGTGAACCCACATCACTAAAAACTAGCAAATCACAAAAGATGTTTAGGATCAAATTGAATAATGTTCTAGAAAGTAGAGATGGAGAAAGTTCGATAAAGTGTTAAATTAGCATTTAGCAATGATTATTAATGAAAAGTAAGAAGAAATAAAATAGTAAGATATGCATGCAGACTTAGCTATCAAAATCAATGGCAGTGGTCCAGCAAAAGAGGGTAATGAATGCTATTTAGAAGACAGGTAAGGTGTGGATGTAAGATATTGCAGAATCAGAAATAATTGACAGAGATGTAACAGGGGAAAGGAATGATTTTAAAGTTTTTTTTTAATAATTTATTTCTTTTTTTTTTTCAATTATTTATTTCTAAACTTTAATTTTTCGAAACTTATTTTTTTTCCACCATCTAGCATTTGTCAAGATGTGATTAGTTAACCAACCAAGATCTCTTTATTTTCCTCTTTGAAACTGGGATGAATTCAGTGTCTCTGTCTTATATTGTCTGTACAGCAACAATATTGTAACATTTTAAGGAATTTATGACAAATATGTTTTTGTTTATAATTTGAGGTTGGAGGATCATGTTTCTAATTAATGCGAAAATATGTTTTTTTTTTTTTTTTTTTTTTTTTGTGAGATCGGATGCTTTATTTTATTTTAAACTATGTTCTAAATATATGTGTGAATAGGATGGCTTTCCAGCCTTATTATGCATGTAATATATTTATATTTTCCAACCCAACTTTACTTTTATTTTATTAACGTATCTAATGAATTTCTTAACTTTGAAAATATCCGATAGTTTATTAAAAATTTTAACTTTACATTTAATAAATCAATGACATATTCGATATTCTACAAAATCAATGGACTGTTAGCTATAATTTGAATTTTGTGTTTACCAAATTTGTTAAACTTTTAATTTCATATCTAGTTCAAACATTCACTTAACACAATTAAAAGTTTATAGATTTATTGGATGGTGGATTGAAATTTTGTAGAATTACTAAACATGTAATGAAAATTAAAAGTTCCAAACCAAATTTATTAAACAAAAATTTGAAAATGTATGGACTAAATTTATAATTTAATCTTTAATAAACAAAAACATTTCCAGATAGAATTTATTACTGTACCATTCCACAATTATCAAACAGTTTAAGTTTTATGTTGAAACACTCCAACACAGCAGCTTTGAAAATGAGCCAATGAAACGACATGAACAAATGTAATTTATCTCATTTTTAGCCTTGAATTATAGTCAACAAGATCAATAGTTCAACCGACAACATAAGTACATTCCCATGATCAACATATCATGAATCCCTCCATCTTAATTATTATTTTTAGTAAAAAAAATATATAGACAAAATTTCTTTGTCAGTTACAATTAGGAGGGTTTAAACATTTTAAACAGCTGAAGCTGGTTGCTTAAAGGAAGGGATGCGCCTCCCCGGGAGCAAAGGAAAGATTTTTTTTTTTAGTTCAACAACGGAATGGAGGATCAAACCTATGACTTCTTGGTTCATAAATATACATTAATATCGTTGAGCTATAGCTCTTGTTGGCAGGTGGTGCCTGAATTCGAAACAAAAGAGAAGGTTAACTAGTCAATATTCATATTACACAATAAAAATATGATGACTATACGAGAGAAGTTTCAGATATGCAGCTACCTTCACAAGACGAGACCAATCACCAGCTTGAAGAACTGCCAAATTATCAGAATCTGATGAGGATGATGATAGTATCACCAGAGTATTGGGTTTCGAGAATCGACATCAGTCATGTTAGACGAGGGAAGACATATTTGCACCATCTATTGAAGAAGGCTCAATATTTGAAGAGTTGGTATCTGAAGCATACACGTTATTCATAAGAAAAAGGAAACAAAATGTTTCTGAATAGAAGTTCAACAAATCAACGGTTGCTAGTTAACAGAGTGATGCTAAAAATGCTATATTTCGAGGAAGAGTTGTCCATTTCTTGTTCATTCTTTCTTTCAAATCAATTCAATTCAAGGTTGGTAATGAGGAAAAGGAAGACCTGCTAAATCAACATCTTATCTGACTCATATTTTTATATCCATTCACTTCAGGTTGTTTATATGGAAAAGGAAGACTTGCTAAACCTTGCTAAACCAACATCGTATCAACTCAACTCTTAATTATAAGCATGAGTGGTTTTTTCAAAACAGCCGATCTCGACTATTCTCACAAAACAATGGTTTCACACTACACATTTCATTGCCCGTGCCACATAAATTAAGATTTAAGTAATTGGTCACCATGTTTTAACTCATTCTCTCTAAGACCTTAACTATTTACATTGACCCTTATTAAGCCAACTTAGGTTGGTTAACGTCATATTGAGTCTCAACTCTAACTAAGGATTGAAAGAAACCATACTTACTGACACAAACTCCAATCTCTTGCCTTCATAAGCTCCAAGTTCACGGGGCATCAAGAAAACTGTATTCAGAAACTATATAACTGAAACCAACAGAGTTGATTGGACAAAAATCGCAGAAACAGCAAAAGAACAGGCAAAAATGCGTGAACCATCATAAGCTAAGCTTCGAGCGAATGAGACCTTCACTTTAAACAAGACCATTCATTTGTATCAATGTAATGGCTAAACTGTCGACTCATTGCAGGGCAGTCTTTTTTTTTCGACTGAACTGGTAAAATGGCAGACAGAACTTGTATGATATAGTGTCACCAATAACCCCCACAAGAGCAAGCTCCTGCTTTGAAATGGTGGAACCGATTTGAATCTCTAACAATCAAAACTCTCTCTTCAATCAACGATATTAACTCAATCACGTTGTGACAATCTCCACAAATTTTTAGATTTTTTACTATCTGAATAGGAGCTTCAGGCGGCAGCGCAATCAATCCATAAGCAACTGCCAGTCTCTCACTGTGTTGAGAAAGAATAGCTTCTTTGTGTTCCTCTTCTACATCATGAAGAACATAGTTTGTATCTGGCTGATAACCCAAATCTTTTAGCTTAATACTTAGTTCTTCAAGTTTTGCATAAACAAGATCCGAAAATGGATGTGTAACATCACCAGCCACGAATGAGTAAGTCCTATTTTTCACCTCAATCCAGCTGCAACCTGCTTCCTTTTTTACCTTCCTCTCATCCATCAGTTTCCTCACTTTGGCTCTCTCTTGCCAATCACCAGCAACAGCATGGATGTTGGATAACAGGACATATGCAGCTGCGTCGTTTGGTTGAAGTGTCATGAGCTTTTCTGCAGCGTGTTTTCCGAGCTCTAGATTGCAATGAGCACGACAGGCGGCTAGCAGAGTCCGCCAGATAGTTGGATTAGCCACGAATGGCATTCCATTCATGATGTCCATGGCTTTCTCGAACATTCCAGCTCGGCTGTATAGATCTATCATGCATGAATAATGCTCAATTGTTGGATCAATATGGAAATCCTTAATCATAACATTGAAGTACTTCTCACCATCTTGCACTAAGCCTGCACGAGTACAAGCAGTAAGCACTCCAATGAAGGTTACATCATCCATTGGTAATACTTGCTCCTGCATAACTTGAAACACCTCAAGAGCTTTCTTGGCATCACCATGTTGGGCATATCCAGTGATCATGGAGTTCCATGAAACAATATCTTTTTCGACTTGTCTGTTGAAAACCTTATTTGCACTCTCAATATTACCCCTTTTGGAGTACATTGTGACCAAAGCACTGCTTACACACAAGGCATTACTCTTTCCTGATTTGACTGCTGTTGCATGAATTTGTTTACCATGTTCTACTGCTGCTACAGGGGATGAGCATGCATTGATGACGCTAGAAAATGTGTACTCATTAGGTTTCATTCCCTCTTTCACCAATTGCATGAATACTTCCATTGCCTTCTCAGAATCTCCTGTTTGAGCTAAACCAGTTAACATGGCTGACCATGCAACAATATCCTTTGCGGGGATAGAGTCGAAAACTCGTGCACTCTCAACAACATTTCCCATCTTAACATATGCAACTAAAAGCGGGGTCGCTACTGAAGATAGTTTCTCATAATTAGCTTTGATGATTTGTGCATGAAGTTGGCGAATTAATAAAGAAGGTTTACCTGCAAGGACCGTGGAGTAGGTGAAGTGGTTTGGTCTTATGCCTTCCCTATTCATTCGAAAAAATAAATTGACTGCCTCCTCGTTGTTGTTGTTCTGCACGAACCCACCAATCATGGCCGTCCAGGTCACAACATTATGAACCCCATCTGCCATGGAGAACAACTTGAAAGCTTCATCCACAGAGCTGCACTTACTGTAAGTGACTATGAGTGCTGTTCTGACGTTCTGATCAAATTCATAGCCATTTTTCACCACCCCACAATGCAGCTGTTTGGTGAAATTCAATTCCCTTTGGCGAGCGCATAGTCTTAAAACAGTACAAAATACAGTTTGGCTGATCATAACACCTGCAAGTCTCATCTGATGAAACATTTCTAAGCCTTCAAAATCATACCCCATTGCTACATAACCAGTAATCATAATGTTCCAAGTGACTGAATCCCTAACAACTATACTATCAAAAACAGCTGCAGCATCTCCAACCATCTCAGATTTCAGATAAATACATATCAGAGCATTGCATACCGATGTAGCTAACTCAAACCCATTCTTTACTAACATGGCATGAACTTGAATTCCTTCCTCAATCATACTCTCATCAGCCAAAGCTCCAAGAACAGTTGCAAAAGTAAAGTCGTTTGGCTTCACTCCCTCCATCTGCATCTGGTTAAGCAAATGTATAACTTCGTCGCTCAACCCATTGCGTACATATCCAGCCAGCAACGAAGTCCATGACACCACATTTTTGTTATCCATTTCATCAAAGAATTCTCTTCCATCTTCAAAATGCTCAGTTTTCATATACATATCAACAAGAGCAGTTCCAACGCTGACATCCTCCAGAAACCCAGATTTCAAAGATTGACAATGCACCTGTCTTCCTACAACTTCATCAAACAAGACTCCGCAGACCTTCAAAGCAGACGAAAGAGTGGACCCATCAACGGCCAACCCCAATGAGCAAAGACTCTTGAAGAGATGCAAGGCTTTATGACTATGACCGTTGCGAGAGAAGTCAAAGAGCAGACGATTGTAATGTGAGATATCTGTAAGGGGAATTTTGTAGAACAGTTGGTGGGAATAACATCGACGTGGTGGTTGAGAGCGGATAGGGAGAAATTCACGGTAAAGGGCACCATGGGGATGAGATACATTATTGATTTTGTGTATGGAAGTCTGAAATCTACCATTGGAAACAGTGATTTTGACCAAGCTTTTAAGGGTGGTGGAGCCTAAAGTCATGCTATCTATCATTTATGGAGTCTTCAGCCTCCACAAACCAAAATATTTCAGGGCATTCATTTAATCCCAAGAAAGAGCATAATAGAGAACAATTGACATCGATAATTTTCAAACAGCAATAACAACATATAATTCCATGGTGACATGAACATCAATTGATCTCAAGATATAAGAAACGGATCAATTATCTCTCTACCAATCGACATACCTTCGAATCACGCCATTAACTGATGCAACAATCTCCGCAGCCTGATAAGCTCTCTGGTAATGGAGGGCCATATCCAGCAACCGTTTTCACAGGCCCCCATTTCTTTCAATTTCAACTGGATTTGTGTGAATTACACCATCACCAAAATGTACCTTCTCTCCCTAAATGTTAGAACAAATAAACATCAGAACCAAATTTGGATTCAGAATTGAAAATTCAGCAGTATAATAACTAGGGTTTCAGCAATCTCTTTTTCCGAATCCCCCGATAAATTAAAATCATCCAAATAGAAATGCAACAGAATTCAAACCTTTAAAAATCCTTTATCATCTTCCCCTGCCGTCACCAGAAAGTACCTCAAACAGATTATAACATATGGGTTTTACTCAAATCTCTTTTTCCCAAACATCCCAATAAACTTCAATCGTTAAAAGAAAAATGCAAAAGAGTTCAAACCTCTAAACCCCTAAACCCTAAATCGTCAAAGGAGCTTTCTTCAATCTCAGCATAATATTTTATTTTCGTTTCATCCATTATTTGTTCAAGTTTAATCGGTGGGCTTTTTTTTTAATGAAATATTCTTTTTAATTCTAAAACAAAAATTCGGCCAATAAAATTGAATTCATCACCTTTTGATTTTTCTAAATATATTAATATTATTGATCTTATGTAATCTCAAAATAAATGTTATTGATGTAATATCTTTGTTCATCGATTACTATCTCAATCATATATACAAAAGAATCAATTTGTTGATGTGTTTATTTCTTATTATCACATGAGCCACATCTTTTTTATTAATAGAAAGAAAAATACTAGATAAAATTATTGATTTAATATATTTAAATAATTTTAAAAATAAATAAATAATGTGGCTCATATAATGATAAGTATGAACATCATTCATACCAAAAAATTGATAAGTTTTGCTATTTTCTTGTTTGGCTAGTTGTTGTTCATAATAGATTAAACATACAGCCTTTAAGACTCAGGTTTCAAAATGTTGTATTTATAATTTGTTATTCAAATTTAGTTTCATTCGCTCATTAAAATATGAATCTAGATAAAATATTAGTTACAACCGTTTAAAATATTAGTGACAAATTAGAATACTTTTGCAGAAAATGTTCATTTTTTATGATTATTTTTATATGTGTTTAATTCATTTTGGTATATTTTTATATTGCTTAACCATATTATTTTAAATTATAAAAAAGTTAAAAAAGTAAGAAAGTGAGATAGAAATGGCTATCAAATATATTATTATTTCTTATTCTAAAAAGGAAATAACAACTGGAAAGTGTGAATTGGAAACAGAAACACTGGCAAACGAGGCTGAAAGAAATAGATGCAATTATTCAAATCACACGAAATTATTTAGCCGAGTCTTCAGTAGGAATTGGCAAACGACATGTCGACTTTGCAACCTATTCCATCATATTCCGCCTCTCAAAACTACACGTCGGCCATTTGCACTTCCGGCCTCTTCGAAGAGGAGTCATCATCGTACCAGTTGGTGGTTCTGTAATAAGTTCCATACAGAATCAGCTGTATCAATCCAGAAAGAGCTCCCAAACTGTTTGGAATCTGCAAAAAGAAATATTTAATAAAAAAAAAATATATATATATATATATATATTACATTTTGATCCTATGTTGAATTTTTATCAATAAAATTATAATATTAATGGCTTACCAAAACGTTGGGATCGAATTTGAGAAGAGCGTAAATGGCCCAGACAATACCATTGCAGAAGTTGGCAAGCGAGAGAGTAAACGGCATGTACTTGACACTCTTTGTTTTGATGACTAATTTCTGACAGCAATATTTAAAAACAATATTTAAAAACAAAAATAACTTATGCTATAGTTTTTGAAAGCTAAAACATATAAGGGAAGATGTGAAATCATTAATACCATGACGGTCAATGGGGAAGTGTACATGGCGATGTTGAAGATAATACAGATTACTCCAACAAAGGTAGATCTGGTGGTGGTGTTGTGGAAAACCAAAAGTGTAATGAAGACGATAATGGCGAAGAAGATAGCTTCGATCAGAAGAATGATCAAAATTCTCTTCTGAAAAAAATCTCAAACAAAAAACCAAATGATTATGAGAAAACAAAAACTATCAAACTTTATAGAATGTAATGCAAAATTTATGATTTAGATCAAAACTTACTCTCTTAACCCATGGAGAGTAGATAAAGAAGATAGAAATGTAAATGGCCTCAATAACTAGACCGAAACCATTGATGGTTACGACGAGAAGACTATCGGGATGAACGAACGGCATTCCATACAATACCCACATAGCACAATTCAGGATTGTGGCCAAGTAAGGATCGGGCTTGAACTCTTCCACAGCCTTCCGCTTTATTACTTGAAAGAATGTGGGGCTGCATTTTTTGGTTTCTCAAAAATTAGCAACCCTCACCAATATGAAAAATAAAATCCAATTAAGTAACAATTTTTTTTTTTTTAGTGAAAAATAATAGAAGAGAAATCATATAGCTTACACTGGGGAGATAAATAAACCAAAAGAGATTATATTTCCTGAAAAGTTAAAAAAAATAAAAATTACAAAGCAATTAATTTGTTGTTATGACTGCAAATTAAAAGATTAATTCATGTTGATTAAGATGATGAAAATATAATTAGAGTTCTCACCTATAATCCCAACAACAGTTCTTGCTGAATCTGCACTCACCATTGTTACCAAAAGAAAAAAAAGTTCAACCTTTTTTTAAGAGAGAAAAAGGGTTTTTAAAAACCTAAAATGCAACTCTTTTTTGTTAAGTAAAAGAGTAGAGAAAAGAAGAAAATGAGATGGTTTATCGCAAAGAAAATAAGTGATAGGTTTTATAGAAGGCCAAAAAAAATGTTCGTTAACAAAAAGCTTGGCTAAACGTAAATAGAGAAAATGTTTATAATTGACTGAAGGCCAAGTCAGATTTTTGGGTGAGATTTTTAACTTTATTACCTCATTAATTGCCGATTAGTTACTCACTAACGTGGATTAAAGTGATTTTTTTTTCTTTGTTTTGAGGGTTTTTTTAGCCTAATTTTAGTAATTTTTTAAATTAAGAATTAGGATTTAGTTAACCATCTATACTAATTTTAGATGATTAATGTGATTAGTTCAGTTGATTAGACTACAAAAAAAATAACTATTTTTTTTTAGATAGGATATAACTTTTTTTTTTTAGATTAAGATAGGATATAACTAAGTCGAATATATGTTTTTAGCGGTTCTATTATACTTAACTCAAAAAAGTACCTTAACAATTTTACTCATTTGACTAACTAATAAAATAAAAAGTTTAAAAACAGATTAACTTATAACTAATAATTAATTACCTAGGTCTTTTTTAGTTTAACAAGGTAACTCGTAGGTCGAATATATATTTTAATTAATTGAGTTATATTTAATATAAAAATAAAAAATAATTATAGTGTGTAAACTTATGTTTGACTCGATAACAAAAAAATTATATGTGAATTCAAAAATTAACTTGCAAAAAATAATGTTGAATCAAAAAAATTATTATTTTTCTTTGGACTAAGCCTTTTTTTTTTTTTTTTTTTGAAACACTGGACTAACTAAACTTTCCTATGAGAGAATGTTGTTTATTATTTTTATATCGCTTTTTTTTTTTTTTGAAACGTTATATCGCTTTTAACTACAATGTGGCCTTCTAAACTTAAAATTATGAAATTAATGGTTTTCTTAAGAAAGAAAAATGTCCAAAGAAAGTTTTAACCAAAAAATCATTTAAAAACTCCGAAATTAAAATATCTCAAACATTGCTAGCTAGCTAATAAAAATACTAGGTATAAAAAGTTAAATTATAAAACTAAAATTAACTTAGTTTGAACAATAAATAGTACATCACAAATTTCAAATTCAAACCTCTCTTCTCCAAAGATCTGAGGAACTGAAAAGAAAAAATTATATATTAACCTAAAAAATTGAGTTGACAAATGGATTGCAAGAGATCACCATATGCTCATAAACAAAACAAAAAGATTCCATCAAAGATATAAAAATTACTAGGTCATTGCATAAATATTTTACCATGGTTGAACTTGGCTATAAAACTTCTATTGAAGAGAAATTTAACCTTTAACTTAAATCATTTTTTTAATTCAACAATAATTTGAATAAAGATTTAAACTTTCATTATTAAGTCATCACTTGAATATAACAGTGTTGAAAATTAAATTAAATGTATAAAAATTATATATTTAAGTTAATTTCTAGGAATGTGATTGTCATTCAACTATTTTCACAAAATAAATTAATCAAACAAATTTATAAAAAATTCATTTTTAAATTCATAGCCACTCCAATAACCACATTGATATCCGTACCATGTTTCACAATCAAAATGACAACAAATGGAGATCAAAATTTACACTAAATTAAACATAATCAAATAGTTAAGACATTAAAAGCATGTTTCATAATCAATTCTTAAGAGTGGATCCTTATATTTCGCATGTATATTTGTGGGTGTTGAGACCAATTAAAGCACACCTAAACCCACACCTTGACACCGTCAAAAAAATAATAATAATAACTCAAACCTCGATTATTTTTACAAAATAAATTATTCAAAAAAAATTATAGAAAATTAATTAGTTTTCAATTTATAACTACTTTGATATCCATACCATGTTTTGAAATCAAAACGATAATAAATGGAGATAAAAAATTACACTAAACTAAACATAGTCATATAGTTAATACATTAATGGCATGTTTGAACAAAACTTGCAATTTTGTTTAAGAGTGGATAAGTATATTGAAAATACTTCCCACAATTTTGGACCACACCTTTTTAGTTTTTTTAAATAATTAACTTTGATTGATGGAGAAACAAATTATAAAGTATAAAATTTTGTAGTTCAAATGGTGGTAAGTATTTCCAAATGCCTACTTATTCTTAAATAAGTATTGTTGATTTTTAAAAGTTGACTCTTATATTTTGCATGCATATTTGTGGGTAGACCATTTAAAGCACACCTAAACCTACTACACCTTTACTGATTTTCCAAAAAAAAACCTACACCTTTACTGTTTTCACAAAATAAACTGGTCAAAATTTTTTTATAAATTGATAACCACTCTAGTAACCCCATTGATATCCATACCACCACTTTTTAATTTGTGTTCAAGATATTGGTACAAAACTCATAAATGATTGATTGTCAAACTTGGTAAAAATAATTCATATAAGTTCTACAACAATTGCGGTGAAAAATATTTCTACTTTTAAAAGAACTCAAGGATAACTATGTCTGTTCCTAGGCCAGGCACCGAGAGATATCAAAGTAATAATATCGCATATAAATCTCGAATTTGGAACCTTGAGGGGAGCATACCTTCAAAACTCAAGTCTCCAATTACTATACCACCTATTAGACACATTTATTATTATTTATTTTTTTAGATTAGTTAAAATATTATTTATTTCTTATGTTTTAGATGTGGTTCCTTTTTAAATGATCGATGTGATTTATTTTAACTATAATATTTTTATGTATTAATATTGCCAATTCAAATCTTGGAAACGTGTTCTCTTTTCTTGAATATTATTATTATTTATTTATTTTGGTTAAATTTTAATATTGATTTAAAATACAATAATTAAACTGAGATATTTAAAATTATGTCGACTAAAATAGAATAAAACTCAAAATTTATAAATCAAGACTCCATTTTCAAGAAAACAAAAGATAAAATACTTTATTTTTTTAGTCCCTACCTTTTTTTTTAATTAAAATGTAATTGTCTGATTTTGAAACATAGAAATCAAAATAAAACTACAATTAAAAGATGATAAGAACTAAAAAGGTATTTTTCTCAATACTTTATCATCCAAAACTATTAAAACCCAAAACTAGATAGGAACATACATTAACCCAATACTATTTTTATAAAAATGAAATTCCATGCGATATAGGTAGAAAATTTCTAATTAGGTTACTTTTGGAGTAGTTCTTTCGTTAATTTCTTTTTGCCTTCATTTATCTTATATATAAAATGTTTCTATCATGTATTTCAACTATTTATTGATAATAAAATTCAAGACATGATTTTGGGTTCAAATCCTAATTATTTTTCCATTTTTACCGACATATATAATAGCTCAATTAGTATAAATTTTTATCAATAACTACGAACATATTATAGACTTTATATCTTTTTCATTATAGTCAAAGATGCGATAATTTTGCTTCATTTGATTCCTCCTTCAAAATGGAAGGCTTTAGACTTATATCTTCCCACCAGTTTAATATGGTTGGAGCCACAATATGGACTATTTAAAATGAGTGCAATATTAAAATCTTCGAAGATATTATAATCTTATTTTCTTCATGGAACTCTAAATTAAAATGAATCGACATGTGTTTGTGTAAATTTTGGGTTCTTGGAGCCATAATATGGACTATTTGAAATGAGTGCAATAATATAAAATCTTTGAGAAAAATAACACTCTGAAATAGTTTCAGCTTCTCTTTGAGAAGAGATATTATAATCTTATTTTCTTCAGGAAACTCTCAATGAAAATGAATTGACATGCGTTGGTGTAATTTTTGGGCTCTTGGGCTTTTTTTTAAGAAAAAAATACTTCATTGAAGAAGAGGTATGCCAACAACATATAAGGCACCCCTACATGTCGACTTTGCAATCTATTCCATCATATTCCACCTCTCCAAGCCACACACTACGCGTCGGTCATTTGTACTTCCGGCCTCTTCGATGAGGAGTCGTCGTCGTCATCCCAATTGGTGGTTTTGTAATAAGTTGCATACAGAATCAATTGTATCAATCCAGAAAGAGCTCCCAAACTGTTTGGAATCAAGATGTTCGGATCGAATTTGAGAAGAGCGTAAATGGCCCAGACGATACCATTGCAGAAGTTGGCGAGCGAGAGAGTAAACGGCATGTACTTGACACTCTTTGTTTTGATGACTAATTTCTGACAGCAATATTTAAAAACAATATTTAAAAACAAAAAAAACTTATCCTATAGTTTTTGAAAGCTTAAAACATATAAGTGAAGATGTGAAATCATTAATACCATGACGGTCAATGGCGAAGTGTACATCGCGATGTTGAAGATAATACAGATTACGCCAACAAAGGTAGATCTGGTGGTGGTGGTGTGGAAAACCAAAAGTGTAATGAAGACGATAATGGCAAAGAAGATAGCTTCGATCAGAAGAATTATCAAAATTCTCTTCTGAAAAAATTCTCAAACAAAAAAACCAAATAATTATGAGAACTATCAAACTTTATAGAATGTAATGCAAAATTTATGATTTAGATCAAAACTTACTCTCTTAATCCATGGAGAGTAGAGAAAGAAGATAGAAATGTAAATGGTCTCAATAACCAGACCGAAACCGTTGATGGTTATGACGAGAATACTATCGGGACGAACGAACGGCATTCCATACAATACCCACATAGCACAATTCAGGATTGTAGCTAAGTAAGGATCGGGCTTGAACTCTTCCACCGCCTTGCGCTTTACTACTTGAAGGAATGTGGGGCTGCATTTTTTAAAATTAGCAACCTCACCAATATGGAAAATAAAATCCAATTAAGTAACAAAAAAAATTTAGTGAAAAAGAATAGAAGAAAAATCATAGCTTACACTGGAGAGATAAATAAACCAAAAGAGATTATATTTCCTGAAAAAAAAAAATACAAAGCATTTAATTTGTTGTTATAACTACAAATTAAAATCTTAATTCATATGGATTAAGATGATGAAAAATTAATTAGAGTTCTCACCTATAATCCCAACAGCCGTTCTTGCTGAATCTGCACTCACCATTGTTACAAAAAGAAAAAAGTTGAACTTTTTTTAAGAGTGAAAAAGGGTTTTATTAATAACTTGAAATGCAACTTTTTTTTTTTTAAGTAAAAGAAAAGGAGATGGTTTATTACAAAGAGAATAAATGAGAGGTTTTATAGAAGGCCAAAAAATGTTAGTTAAGAAAAAGCTTGGATAAACGTAAATAGCTGTTGTAAAATTGACTGAAGGCAAAGTCAGATTTTTGAGTGTGATAATTTAACTTATTTTACCCCTTAATTATCGATTAGTTACTCACTTAGAGTGATTTTTTTTGGCTTTTTAGAGCCTAATTTTAGTTCTTTTTAACTAAAAGTTGCTTAAGAATTAGTATCTAGTTAACTATCAATACTAATTTTAGATGTTGGAAATGTGGATTAGTTCAGTTGATTAGACAAAGAAACAAACAGATCCTTTTTTCCTTTTTATATAGGACATAACTTGTAGTTAGATAGAATATATGTTTTTATCAGTTTTAACTTGGCCAAAAAAGAAAAGTTTACCAATATATTTTTTAATTAATTGAGTTATATTTAATCTTAAAACAATAATAATGATAACAACAACATTAACTTTATTTTTTTGACATCGAATAGAGTAAAGTTTAATCGGTAGGATATATGATATTTGATAGTTAAAAGATTATAAATAAATTTAAAAATCCATTCATAAATAATAGTTGAATTATAATATATATATATATATATATATAT